>JAAEAF010010515.1:0-19226 GCA_011037195.1 Triatoma infestans
GTGTGAAACACTCACACAACTTTCTCTTACTCCAGTACTCAAAATTATAATTGACAAATTTTATAGTTAGTGTACCAAATTTAATGAAATTCGTCGAAAAGTGAAAACACTGTCCAGTAAAACTGTCCGGTTTACTAATTTCCTTGAAACTCGGAATTTGGTTCATATATTAATTTCTAGTTATTTCAATTTGGATGACAGAATTGTATAATCAACTGTGATAGCATTTTAAAGAAAAACATAACCCCCCTCCCCCAAAAGTCCCCTTAAATGAATTTATCAGGGGAAAAGTTTCAAATAAAAGTTGTAGCTCATTATATGTATAGTTAACAACGCTGGTTTAAAAAAAATCGTTGGAGCCATTTTCGAGAAATACCAGAAAACTGAAAATTATATTTCAGTAAAAACGCACTTCCGGTTATCTATTTTTTTTCAAACTCGGAATTTCAACAACATATTTAATTTAATTAACATTATTTAGATGACAGAATTGTCTAATATACTGAAACAGCAGTTAAGATGAAAACCTAACCCCACCACTCCCCCAGAAGTGCCCTTAAATGAATTTTCCTGGAGAAATGTTTCAAATAAAAGTTGTAGCTCTTTGTATGTGTAGTTGATATAGCAAGTTTAAAGAAAATCTTCGGAGCATTTTGAGAAAATTGACAAAAACGTAAAAGAAAAAACAAACAACTAGTAAGTGGTACTTCCGGTTGAGGCATATGACACATCACGCAACCGTCAGATCCCATGGTGGCGCCTAAACGGAATATTATGTTTCAGTTTTCTACGGTTTTTCGGTTTTGAGCTATGCTGTTCACATACACACACACACACACACACACACACACACACAGACCATTTGCTAAAAACCACTTTTTTGGACTCAGGAGACCTCAAAACTGATGTTTCCGGTGAAAACTGAATATCGAAATTTGACACGATTTCAATATTCCTCTTACTAGGAGTAAGAGAATAGGAAAAACTGTTCAGTAAAAACACACACACACTTCCGGTTTACTAATTTTCTTGAAACCCGGAATTTTTGGCAATCTATTTATTTGTGATTAATTTTGTTTGGTGGGTAGAATTGTATAAATAACTAAGATAGTCCTTTTGAGGCAAACATAATACTATCCACTTTCTCCAAAAGCCCCGCTTAAATGCGTTTACCCGGAGAAATGTTTCAAATAAAAGTTCTAGCTTTTTATTTGTATGGTTCACGTACTTAAAGAAAATATTTACACTTTTCATATACTTTTACTTTTAACATACTTTTCACTTTTCAGTAAAAACGCACTTCCGATCATCCAATTTTCTATAAACTCGGAATTTCAACAACATATTTAATTCTAATTAATATTATTTAGATGATAGAATTGGATAACCCACCTCTCTACCAAAAGCACCCTTAATGCGTGTTTCCCGGAAAAATCTTATATAAAAATTCGCATCCGTATGTTGTGGCCGAAAAACTCGAAAAGTTCAATGGATTGGAGCCTGAAATTTTTACACAAAAACGTTGCATTTTATAGAAGAGTTGGTTTAGATATACTTTTTTGTCCGAAGTTTTCTACGGAACGGGAATTCCGAGCGTTTTTTCACGGTTGCTCGAAATTACAGCGCAGCGCGTTGCGATGGTGGCGCGCTCTCTGAACCTCTTTCTCAACTACTTATACCTCTCACCACCACCAGACTCGAAGTACCTTACACCGGTCTCGCGCAGTTTGCCGCGCTGGCCGAGTGTGTGATGGTGTTGTCTAATATAATAATAATAATACTTTTTATTATTACTTTATTTCTTGTTTATTTCATATATGGGAGCACACATAACAGCGTTTGTTCAATTATGTCAAACAGATGATTTTGCAGGAACAAAGATTTTGCATCAAGCCTTTGATGTATGCAGACATTCCGACTTATGACACTTGGAACGCAACACGAAAGGATTTCGAAAGAAGGAAAATTGGCAAAGCAGTAGTTGTACAACCTGGAATATTTTCATCTAATGCTTTAGTAAGAATATACACTATACATCCGAACACGCAGAATGCTTTTATTTATGTTTGCTTCTGAATACCGGTCGTAGTTCAATATCATTTATACCCTTGTGAACAGTGGATGGAATAGTTTATAATACGTACCGGAGTGCATACGAGGCACTTAATTTGCTGGAAAAAGACCATCATTGGGATAAAGTCAATTGAAGATTCATCGCTACTTCTAATCCATTTCAAATACAATACGTACGCTGTTCGCAATTATTTTATCTACATGTTTTCCGTCACAACCACTACAATTGTGGGAGAAATACAAAGACTACATGGCCGAAGATATGAACAGAAATGAAGAAATGCCCAGAATGCGTCAAGAAACATATAATCATGGCTTGGATTTCACAGAAGAAATATACAATGAAGCGCTAATCTTCATTGAGGATCTTCGTCTTGCAGTGTGTGGCAAGTAGTTGGCACAATTGGGAGTAACAGCACCGAATAGGTCTATCAATGCAACATTCGAGGGAGAACTGCTCAGAGAGCAATCATACACCAGACATGACTTACAGCTGTTCGTCCAAGAAAATACACTGAAACTCCTTCAAGAACAAAAGATAGCATTTAATACCATCATACAAGGTGGCCAACCAATCGGTTGGATGTACTTTTTGGACGCTCCAGGTGGAACTGGAAAAACGTTTTTAATTTCCTTAATCCTGGTTGAAATCCATTCAGCACTTGCTTCTTCAGGTATTGCTGCTACGTTGATGGAAGGAGGAAGAACAGCGCATTCAGCTCCTAAACCGTCACTAAATATGCACTTCACAGAAAACCCAACATACAACATTTCCAAAACATCAGGAATGGGAAAGGTACTTCGGGCGTGCAAAATCACTGTATGAGATGAGTGTACAATGGCTCACAAGAAGTCATTGGGAGCGTTAGACCATACATTGAGACTTGCGAAATTTGGTGGAGTATTGCTGTTACTATCCGGTGAAACGCTTCCAGTGATACCTCGCTCAACACCAGCTGATGAATTGCATGCCTGCTTAAAATATTCAACTCCTTTGGGTACCCAACAAATGAAAAACAATTCATTTAACAACGAATATGAGAGTCCAACTCAAAACGACTTAACAGCTGCCATATTTCAAGACAATTGCTCGAAGTCGGTAACGGCACTGCATCTAAAAATCCAGAAACAGAAAAAATCACCTTCCCATCTAATTTCTGCAATATTGCACATTCAAAAGAAGAATTAGTAGTCAAGGTATTCCAAAGCATCAAAACAAATTATCAAAATCACGCACGGTTAAGCGGAAGAGCCATTCTAACGCCTAAAAATGTACTCGATATGAACGACATCATTCTAACAGAATCGCAGGTGAAACAGTGACATACAAATCCATTGACTCCGTGATGGACGAAAGTGAAGTTGTGAATTTTCCAACGGAATTTCTTAATTCACTCGATGTTCCCGGTTTGCCATCACACATTCTAAATTTGAAAATTGGAGTGCCAATTAATTATATTACTCCGAAACATCAATCAACCAAGTTATACAATGGTACACGATTAGTAGTTAAATAATCTATGAATAATCTAATTGAAGCAACAATTCTCATTGGACCTCATAAAGGTGAAGAAGTACTACTTCCACGAATACCACTCATTCCGACAGATATGGCGTTCGGGTTCAAACGACTTCAATTTGCAATACGCCTTGCGTTCGCTATGACTATCAATAAAACGCAAGGGCAATCTTTGCAAGTGTACGATTTGAATTTAGAAAACGAATGCTTCTTCTATGGGCTTCTCCCTAATGCTCCTAGAGTCGGTAAACCATCTGATCTTTATGTTTATGCAGAAAACGGACAAACAAAAAATGTAGTCCATTCACTAGCTTTACAATAAAAAAAGACTTTCAGTTAGAAACATTTTTTCTTTCTTTCCTTTCAGTTCACAGCAACGCAAAGTAGGGTATTAAATTGAATGATTTGTTTTCTTGCTGAATCTGTGTTAACTATAATACTTCTATTTACTTCCCTAATAATTAAAATCAGAGTGAGCCACAGCGAAGCGTGGCCGGGTTTAGCTAGTGCTTCAAATAAAAAATTGTAGATCCGGTATTTTATCCGTCGTAGCATGCATATTAGTTTTAGTTTTGTTCCTGACCGGTTTCGGATTTTCATCAATCGTCAGAGCAAATTCACCAAGTTCGTGTAGAGAGTTCACTTCAACGAATAAAAAAACTTATCCAGCATTGCGGACCCGCCCACATTTTCAAAAATTGTAGATCTTTGTATGTGTAGTTGATATATAACAAGTTTAAAGAAAATCGTTAGAGCCTTTTTTGCGAAAATTGCGAAAAAGTGAAAAAAAAAACATTCAGTAAAGTGATACTTCCGGTTGAGGAATTTTGACAGATTACCATGGATCCCAAGGTGATACCAAAACACAATATCAAGTTTGAACGTTCTACGTGAAAACTCGATATCGAAAATTTGAGACGATTACAATACTTCCTCTTATTAGGAGTAAGAGAAAGTAAAAATCCGATGTAGCGTTTCAAGGAAAAGAATTAGTCTCTTTCAAATATCTAATTTTGAACGAATTTTGTTTTGTAATTTTGATATTTTCTCCGTTTCCCAAATAGGTTTAGCTAGGATTCTAGAAATTATAGGGGATAAAGTCACTTCTTGCCCATCATATATATGGTCACCATTTTTTGCGGGTGACCAACAACCACCTATTATTTTGAGGATGTATTGGTTATCCTGCCCGGCCCGAAAATTGTGTGGAATATCTTATGTTGTTTTATAGAATTCATAGTTAATTTTAATTATGTAAAAGAAAAGATATCACCGTTTCACGGTAAAATGTTGGACTCACAATCACTAGCTCTTTTGTTTTTGTTTTTTGTCTTCCATTTGATGAAAATATTATACTATGTTAATAATTCACTCACAAAATATCTGCAAACTTTCCATTAGTTTAATGGAAATTTCCTAAAATAAGAGTACCTGCAACTGTGGTTATCATCAATCACAAAGAGGCGTCTATGAATTCCTCAGTTTCAAAGCTTCTAAGTTAAGAGTATAATTGATATCTTAGCTCTATCAGCTCCTTGGGTGAAATACTTCGATAGGCCAGAGAAACCAAGAATAATAAAGTCACTAAACGATAAAAAACTAAAGCGATAACTTGCAACAGAAGTTCCTACGGAATGCAAAGCGTTGAAACATAGGGTATCGAAGCGGGGGCAAGAGCATCGAAGTTACTTGCCTATAATAGAAACATAATAATATATCAAACCCCTTTTGATGTCCTAGAAAGAGAATTTATTTTTGCGTCAAACTCTGTGGATCTGGAATCTTCTCAGTGCACGCCGGCCTAAAGAGAATGTTATGTCGTTACAGACCATGCTATCCATCACGGACAATGAGCTGCAGAGATTGCTGAAAAGAGAAAATCTAAAGGTAACATTGCCAGATCTCAAACGGGCACAGTAGTCCACTGCGCTCTCATTGAACTAATCCTTTTTTTTGAAAATGTCGAAAATTTGGAAAATAAATTTCTCCGAAACTTGAAGGGGAGTGGAGAGGGTAAAGTAGAGCTACGAGAGTTATATGTCCTTGGAGAATGCAGGAATAAATCCCTGGAGGCCACAAGAGATAACACGGCTGAAGCGAACGGGATGGTTGAGAGCGAAGTTTAAATCAAAAGACAAATCAGGACCCAATAACTCTCAATCATTTAGGAAGCATCATAGGAATCATTTAGGGGTATACAGGTCCGCATAGGTTCCTCATATGGGCGTAATAGGTCCGTATAGGTTCCTTATAGGTCCGTATTGGGTCCTTATAGGGGCGTATAGGTCCCCTTATGTGTGTGTGTGTGTATGTGTGAGAGAGAGAGAGAGAGAGAGAGAGAATGTCTGTCTGTTTGTGAGCATTAAATTAATTTTTTTCTTGTTTATGTATCAAAATCGAAAAAATATTGTCCATTTTACTTTTAATAAATTATTTCAAAAAGGAAAATAATTTCTCTTATATTCAACTAAAAAAAAAAGCTTCTTATACATTAGAGTTATTTACCTAAAGGTTTCTATTAAATTTGCGCTTAATAACATTTCCCAAACTAAGTTAGAAACTTTGTGGAAAGCACCTTTCCAACCAAGATGCTATGCCGACATGAAAGCTTATACTTTACCTTACTCTTATGGCTCGCTGCTATTAACTTTATAAACTTTAATGGCATGCATGAAACCATTTAATTAATTTAAACATAATTTATATTTTATAATATTATAAAGGAATAAATAAATATTTTTTGGCCTAGATAAATGATTTTATACGGAGAAAGGACATCATCATTGTTCAATAGAAATAACACGACTGTAATCTTGGTAAAAATGTTGAAATAGACGGATAGGACTCGTTAGTAGAAATGTTAAATTTTTAAAAAATTAAATTGACTTAGAAACGAATAGTAATTTCTACTTTAATCAATACGTGTGCCATAAGCTGTTGCTGTAGAAGCAGCAAGTAACAAATGCATTGTAATGGAATCGTTTGATGTGATTCCTGATGTAGTAGATGTCTTGAAGAGGGCGGAAGTTAGTTGAGAGATTTTGGAAGTTAGTGCATCGAATTATTAATACGTATTTTATAAAAATAAACTGTATTTTAACAATAATTTTAACATATGAATGGTAACTAATAACTAGCAAAATACTTAAGAATAAATAGAAGCTAAATAACTAATAAATTAGACCGATAAAATAACGAACTAAGATGCAGTACTAAAAGATAATAAGTTTAAATAAAACTGTGTATAGACGCGTAAACTGCTGCTCGTGTATATAGACGTGCTCGTATCGTCGTATAAGATATAATGATCCTCTCGTTGTATATGATAGAGTTTATATATCGGTGTTCACACTCACACCAAGACATCTGTCCTAGTGTGCGACCTTGTGCTACCTTCGTAGTTTGCTGACCTTATTTAGGTCAGTGGCCAACCTTATCGGTGCTTGCTTTGATGTAAAGTATTGAAAAGGGCTTTGTTGTTTGTTTGGCCGGCATTGTCTTGAAGACGGCGGCCTGCTAGGTCGCTGGTTATAAATGCTCTTTTATTACTGCCATCCTTTGTTAAGATAGCAGCTGGCTGGAACCACTTTGACATTGGTATGACTTTCCATGTCATTACAGCATGAATACCAGACCAGTACAGCTTGCAAGAAACATGGGAAAGAAGATTGATGCTTGTTAGAAAGTACTTGATTGGTGCTAGTTAGAAGAAGTGGCGCAGCAGAAGAAGTTAATACGATAATGCAATAAAGATTCATCAGAGCGTAAAATATTTTGTAAGATTTTGCAGAAATTTCAGTGTTTATTGAAGTTTCCGTTAAATATTTACATCTCAGCTAATTTTAGTGGAAAACTCACAAAGAAAGCTGAAAACAGTAAAAGTTTCTTTTACCAATCTAGGTTAGTAAGCGGATATACCCAAGGGAAGTACCGTCTGTGGCGAGGTTCTGACCGCCCCACGAGTGGTAATGCATGTAGCCTCAAACCTCTAGCCTATTTATAGTGCATACTGTGGTAATTTCTTTTTTCTCCAAACTAAAAATCACATAAAATTTATTTATGTCTATAATTAAGCAATTACTACTGTAAACTATTTGACATAATTAGTTCTCCTTAGATTAATCAATGATGCATTCACTGGGTCTTGTACCATACTAAATCTCAATAGCCTGACAGGAAAGAGGGGTCTGGAAATCTCGTATAAGTATTTATATAATAATAAATCTGATGTGAAACACTCAGGCTACAGTTCAACATTTTCTTTAAATATGGAATTTTCTCCCTTGGCTCTAACAAAACAAGCAGTAGTACAACTTGATACTCTGACAAAGAAGGTAGTACTGCAGCAAAACCTAACAACACTTGAATCCATCAACACACACACTCTCCTGAACCCTCAAAGAAAAATGTTTCCAAGTAAATGGGCAATAAGAAAATTGCATTCATGTTTAAAGAAAATCGCTGGAGCAGATTTCGAGAAAATACAGAAAAACAAAAACAGGAACTGTTCTGTGAAAAAGCACTTGTGGTTAACGATTTCCTTCCAAAATTGGAATTTTAGTGCCCTCACGCGTTGGTATAGTAGCTAGCGCACTTGCCTTTCGTGTGAGAATTTAGGGTTCGATCCCCCTGAGGGCAAAGTCGGAGTTGACCCAGCATCGTGTTAAAAAGTGGGAAGCTACAGTTAGTAGCGCCCTAGGTAGCGAAGCCAGGACTAAACGGTGTGAGAACTTCGGCATGCTTACCACACGCCCCCCCTATTCAAATCGCCGTTTGGCAAGCCTTCGCTCTTAATGGGCTGTTACGCCATAGGTTTTTTCTTTGTTTTTTGAATTTTAGTAATGCATTCTTTATTAAACTATCAATGCACATTATGTATAAATAGATTTATATTTACATGGGCAAGGTGAAAATTTCTCGACGTCTGGTATATATTGTCTCATAAGGAACAATTGAGTTTCTTATTTTAAATAAATGCATTTATTTCTCAATAAAGCCTCCCTTTAATTCAATACACTTTGTCAAACGTTTCTCCAAAAACTGGATTCTGTCCCTGAAGTCCTCAGGGAAGGTCTTCAAAATATCCATTTACCGCTGCTATTACCTCTTCAGATGACCTGAAACGTTTTCCAGCCACAAATTTCTTAGGTTTAGGAATAGATGAAAGTCAGAGGGAGCCAAATGTAGCGAATACGGTGGATGTTCCAACAATTCATACTTCAAATCCCTCAATTTTCCCGTTGCCAAAGCGCCTTTATGGATTCTTCTTAAAACGTTACAAACATTGCTGAGAAACTCGGTTCCTCATTTGTTTGTGATCAGCATTTAAAATTGCGGCATCTATCTTGCACAAAGCTTTCTCATACTGAGTTCTTCGTGTAAAAAATGTGCCGTACTCTTTCTTCTGAAATATTGTAGCCCTAGCTATCTCATACACCTTTGATCGTCGATAATGTAGATCCATATTGTGTACCTTCTCGATATTTTCTTCGATAGTTGCAGTTTTTGGCCTTCACTATATCATCTTCAATCGATGTGCGACCACGTTTAAAGTCAGTGCTCAGCTATTTTACTCTTGATAATGAAGATGTAGACTCCTTATACACTTTCACCAACTTTGTATGAATTTCTGTTGGCGATAAACCATTCAAAATTAAGAATTTTATGACGGAACGGTATTCAAGTTTATGTATTTTGACAAAAACATATAATACGCTTAGTTTTAATAGCCATATAAAACAAACTATTTGTCTGAACAAATTCGCATTTGGTATTTACTTATTGCAACAAGTGTACCAACATAACAAAAGAGTAATTTCATTTGTAGCAGTGCCATCTATTGGCTAGGCCGAGAACTTTTCACCTTGCCCTTGTATATTGTTATCCTGGACTTTGGACGTGCGTTAAATATTCTGCAATTTGAACAAAATATTAATTATATTCATATTAATAAGTATATTTGTCCAAACTGACAATCCATTAACATCAATCCATAATTACATTTATATGTATTGCACATTAATAAAAATCACAGAGAACTCTGAATATATACATAGCTATAAATATTCACTTATCAAAAAATATGTAAATGCAGCTGACATATACATAGATGCTTACAAATATATTAACACAGAGAAATATACAAGGAAAAATGTATGTTAAAACTTCTTTTGAATTTGTTGTTCTCCCTCTTTATTTATTTTTAGGGCAATCGTTTTCCTTCTAAAAGTTTTTCCTTTTAATTTATTGTTAGTTCTATGTTGTTCATACTAACTTTGTACTTTTAAAATATTGCTAACCTTTATTGAAACTTTATTGTTGTTACACTCTTCTACTGGCATGTCCTAATAATAAATACAATAAGTTACTGGCGTTAATATCTCATCTCGTACATCTATATAAACCTAACACGGAATAAACTATTGCCTCTTTTCTATTAGGGGTCTGCCGATTGCACACTATATCATTAATCCTGTATAATTTTCTTTGATTTACAGTTCTCTGTCTCTTTAGTTGTTGAATGACCCTTCTTATTACAGGCTGGAGCGAGTAGGCAATAAACTGAAATGACACTATAAAGGGAAGCACCTAACGTCACAGCGAACCAGGTTCTCCAAAAGTCGCGGCGTCTCAGATCGCAGCGTTCTAGGATCCCCTAAAATACATTTTCATTAAAAGTTTTTCAAATAAAAAAAACATAAATCTTCATATTTTGGTTGGTGTACTTAGACGGGGTAAGATGGTATGCGAGATAACATTTTTGAGAAAATCGCAAATAACTGCAAAATAAAGAAGCTATAGTTACATTTTCAGTTGATGATTTTCAGTCGAAACCTTTGTGTTAAACAGGATGATCAGGTCGGTAAACAGAATATAATGGAGTTGATGAGAAGAGAAATTAGGTTTGATTAATTAGACGAGATATGAAGACACTGTTATAATTTAGCTATAAGTTTACACTGACTGCACTAGACTTGTAATGATTTTATAGAATGAAAGGTGAGAGTAGAAATATGACACGATGCGATGTATATGGTTGAATCTGATAGATAGATGTAGATATTGTTCACATGGATAGATATAGATATAGAACACAGGTTCTCCCATTCTAGTCTGCTTAAGTCAGAGAGTAGCAGAGAGGGTCTGTCTTTTCTCTCTTAATTCTCTCGTCTGTCTGCTCTCTCTTGCTATTGCAAGAATACCAAGTTTCAGCATTCTGCAACTTTTTATCTTTGATATATTTTGTAAAATCACACACGCGCATGAAGACCATTTTTACTTTCTCTTATTCCTAGTAAGAGGATATATTGTAATCGTGACAAAATTTTCGATATCGAGTTTACCGGAAATATTCGTTTTAAGGTCTCCTGAGTTCCAAAAAAATGGTTTTTAGAAAATGGTCGGTATGTGTGTGTAGAACAGCATAGCTCAAAAACGAAAAACCGTAGAAAGTTCAAACTTGATATTCCGTTTAGATATCACTATGGGATCTGACAGTACGTAATCTGTCAAAAAATTCCTCAACCGGAAGTCCCACTTTACTGATTTTGTTTTTTTTTTACTTTTTTTTGCGATTTTCTCAAAAATATCTCCAACGATTTTCTTTAAACTTGGTATATCAACTACACATACAAAGACTACAACTTTTATTTGAAACATTTCTCTGGGAAAATTCATTTAAGGACATTTTTTGAGGAGGGATGGGGATACAGTTTCCATCTAAAGTATTATTTCAGTTTATTAAAACAATTCTATCATCTAAATAATATTAATTGAGAATTGAATATTTTGTCGAAATCTTGAGTTTGAAGAAAATCGGTTGATCGGAAGTGCACTTTACTGAAAATAGTTTTCAGTTTTCTGCTATTTTCTCTAAAAACGGCTCCAACGATTTTCTTTAAACTTGGTACATAAACTACTCATTCAAAGGGCTACAACTTTCATTTGAAATTCACTTCCGGGAAAATTCATTTAAGGGCACTTTTGGTGGAGAGCTGGGTTTTTATGGTTACTTCTGAAATGTTATTTCAGTTCAACAGTGTGCTATACAATTTCTGTCGATTAAATAATATTAATTAGAATTATATAAGTTGTCATATTCCCAGTTTGAAGAAAATCGGTTGACCGGAAGTGCGACTTTACTGAAAAGGTTTTTCA
Organism: Triatoma infestans; assembly: GCA_011037195.1. NCBI lineage: Eukaryota > Metazoa > Arthropoda > Insecta > Hemiptera > Reduviidae > Triatoma > Triatoma infestans. The sequence continues at coordinate 11,750 of JAAEAF010010515.1, forward strand.
GTTTTTTCTTTTATGTGATTTTCTCCATAAAAATGCCGCCGGTTTTAAACATTAATAAGAATTGTAAGTGTGAAGGAAATTTGCTATTTCGCACACTAACCAGAATATATATATTCAGATCACCAAAAAATATATTCCCGTCGTAATTAATTTGGAAAATTTTCTACGATCTCAATGCTTTATCTTACAAGCAGTTAGAGAAGCTAATAAATGAACAATTTTTACATTCTTTTATTTTTTTATAAAATCTTATTAATAATAAGACGATATTATAGCTAATGTTGAAAAAAAATGTTATAATACATTAGTTGGTAGTTTGAAATATGAGATGTTAATGTATAAAAGTCGATTAAATTAAGGAAATATTTCTTCCCCTGTTCTGGCTGACTTGCTCTCACATCCATTTATTATTTTTTATTCCATATAGATGTCACAAGTGCATTTCGTTCTGACAAATGATTTGATCTTGGCAAGTAGATTAAATTGTGAATAAGAAACTTATAAGAGAAGTAAGAAATCTTGCTTCCTCCAAAAAATAAAAAAATGTGTGTTACACTTAAATTTATAATAACTCATGAGATTTGTAAATATGTAATTATTTAAATTCCCTCTTCTTTTTTAACTTCAACTAAATCTGGTGTGAAACATTCACACACCTTTCTCCTTAAACCAGTCCTCAAAAATTATAATTAACAAATTTTATAGCGTGGGTTCTAAATTTAATGAAATTCGTCGAAAACTGAAAAAAAAATATTCAGTAAAAGCGTACTTCTGGTTTACTTAATTTTCTTAAAACTCGGAATTTTGGCCATCTATTTATTTCTAATTATTTTTGTTTGGATGGTAGAATTGTATAATCAACTATGATAGCACTTTAGAGAACAACATAACCCCATACCTCCCTTAAAAGTGCCCTTAAATGAATTTTCCCAGAGAAATGTTTTAAATAAAAGTTGTACATCTTTGAATGTGTAGTTTATAATAAGAAGTAAAGCCCGGTCATCCAGTCCCGGTCACTTCCGGTCATCCGATTATTTTCAAACACAGAATTTCAACAACATATTTAATTTTAATAAGCATTATTTAGATGAAAGAATGGTCTAATATACTGAAATAGCACTTTAGAAGAAGCCGTAGCCACACCCCTCCCACAAAAGTACCCTTAAATGAATTTTCCCCAGAGAAATGTTTTAAATAAAAGTTGTAGCTCTTTATATGTATAGTTGATGTACCGAGTTTCAATAAAATCCTTGGAGCCATTTTTGAGAAACATTGCAAAAAAGTAAAAAAAAACAAAAAAAAAACTAGTAAAGTGGTAATTCTGGTTGAGGAATTTTGATGTATAACGTACTGACAGATTCCATGCTGATACTTAAACGGAATATCAAGTTTCAACGTCCTTTGGCTTTTCGTTTTTTGAGCTATGCTGTACACACACACACACACACACACACACATAGACCCAGTTCTAAAAACCACTTTTTTGGGCTCAGGAGACCTCAAAACGGATATTTCCGGTGAAAACACGATATAGAAATTTGACACGATTACAATACTACCTCTTACTAAGAAAGAGTAAGAGAAAGTAATAAAAAAGGAATATGTTTAAGTAATATTTAATTACTTTTTGGCCCTAAGAATTTTTTAGTTTATTTGTAGATATTTCTTAAAAGTAACACAAATTGAAGTCATTGTAATGTTAGGTTTTGTTTTTGCCTTTGGTTTCGTTTCTTTTTCTGATACTATTGATCCAAATTTCTTCATTACTTCTGTTATCCTATTATTTTTTTTTTTTCAACACCCTGTTGGTTTGTAATACCTCCTTCTTTTTTAATCTGATTCTATTGTTCACAAATTGGTAAGGTTAGATATCACTTTTTCATTTGATATGAAACGGAGATGAAAGTTTGCTGGTTATTAGAAGAAATTCCAGCCTTTCAGTCCTTTGATTACAACTTCTTCTATCCTTAGGTGTCAAGATATATTCGCAATGCATTCACAATTCGATTCATTTTCTATTTGATTTGGAATATATTTTTATAATTTTCCCCCCTTTATTAAAATAAAAATCTGGTGTAATACAGATACATACGACTTTCTTTCTCTAACGGCAATTTACATAGTTATAATACTAGTTCGGTCCCAACGTATAATGCTTATTAGATGTTTAATTGATTTCAATATAGGTACATGAATGGGAAAATTTAAACTTATAAAAACGACTTATTCTTTTGAGGGAAACATGATCTTCCCCACTTCAAAAACCTCCCTTAATTGATTTTTCCTTGGAAAAAGTTTACAGTAGAAGTGTATGTACACTTATAGTATATAAGTTTAATGAAACCCGTCGGTATTTTTATGGAGAAAATCGTAGGGAAACTGGAAAAAGTGTTCATCAGTCTTAGTTGCAATTCCTGTCAACCGATTTCTTTCAAACTCGGAATTTCCGCAAACGCAATTAATTCTAATTAATATAATATAGATAATAGAATCGTATAATAAATAAAAATAGTGTTTTGTATGAAAGTATAAATCCATTCCTCCCCCCAAAAAATTCCCCTTTAATGAATTTTCTTGGAGAAATGTTTTGAAATAAAATTTGGAACTGTTTATATGGTTAGTTAATATGTCAAATTTCAAAAAAAATCGTTGATGCAATTTTCGAGAAACCTGCAAATAAAGTAAAAAAACTTCATTCAGTATAAGTGGTACTTCCCTGGTCAACCGATTTTGTGACCAAAATCTCTTAAAGGGTTTCATTCATTATCAGGGGCCCTTCAAATACATACAGAACCCAGTTTCTTAGCAATATAAATTTAGAAGCTAAGAATAATCATTGCTTTCTGCCACTCTTGAGGAAACATTTAAATGAAACAAAAATTTGTTGGCTTATCGACCAATTTAAGGTAAAAAAACAAAAAAAAGTAATTTTTAATTGTTTTTAATAATTAAAAAGTTCGCGGTTCGGGCAAACTGTTTGCCTTCATCGGAACAATACCAAAAACGAAAAATTAATATACAAAATAAAAAACATGCATATGGTGATTGCGAATGGGACTGCTAATTCTGGTTATGAGCGTTACACACATACACCCCTTCAGTACAGATTTACAGTCCCATAGTAATCACACTTATGTATTGTTTTTATTTTGTTTTATAATTTTTCTTTTTTTTTTTATTGTTCCTGAAGAAGGCAAACAAAGTTTGCCGAAACGTGGAACTTTTTAATTATTAAAAACAATTAAAAATTCCTTTTTTTGTTTTTTTACCTTAAATTGGTCGATAAGCCAACAAATTTTTGTTTCATCTTACAACTAACGGCCAACAAAGAAAATCATCTGAGAAACATTTAAATGGTGTGTGGGTCTCACTGTGGATCCATTCTGTGGGAAATATGGCCAGAAGGATGAAACATACATTTCACCTTCTTATCCAAATGATTCCAAACAAAAAAAAAATTGTGGTACCTGTAACTTAGAGCCGAATCTGAGATCGGAAATTTCTCTTAGCCCTGGCGTTTTTGTAATGTGACAGAGCTGATGTTAGCTGTCTTACGGCGGGTGACACAATGGACCCATTGGTGGCCTAAATGCAGAACTTAGGGAGGCTCCAAGCTCTAGATTAGATACCCTTTTAAAAAATTCTAATTATTACTATAGATTCAAATTTTCACATATAGAAATGTTGATGTATATAATTTTGGGATTCCTGGAGAGATCGTTTAAATATGAGGAAGTTATTGATCTTTATTCATTAGTTAAAAAGAAATGCTTTAAATGATAAAAATGTAATAATAAATTGGGTTTTCAAAATGAACAATGGAAAGAGAACTGTAAATTAAGGACAATGAAATTATCATAATATTAAAATTGCTCATAAAATCGAAATATGTCATCGGTTGTGGACACCATCGCTTCCTCTCTTGAGCGGAGAGGATGCTGCTCGGGTGCTTTCCTCGATGTGAAGCAAGCCTTCGATCGGGTGTGGCACCTGGGGCTGCTCTCGAAGCTTAAGAGCGTCCTTCCTTCTACACACTACCTTATCCTTAAGTCATATCTCTCTGATCATTACTTCCAAGTGATGGTTGGATCTTCTCTTTCTCTCTACCAAAGGTGTCCAAGCAGGTGTCCCACAAGGGAGCATCTTGGGCCCTATCCTTTATACAGTTTACACGGCAGATATTCCGACTAATCCTAAAACCTTCCTTTCCACCTATGCAGATGATACTGCTATACTCTCCTCAGACCCCGACCCAGTGACATCCCATAGAAATATTCAGAATCATCTTATTATTTTGGAGAGATGGTTCAAACAGTGGAAAATCAAATTAAACAAAAGCAAAAATCAACATGTTATCTTTACCCTACAAAGAATTACTTCTCCCCCTCTTTATTACAACCAGTTTTCTCTTCCAGTCTCTGATGTAGTCCGCTACCTTGGGATGTAAATCGACAAAAGACTTACTTGGAACCCCCATACAGACTCAAAAGACAAGAAATCAATATTCGCTATAGACAACTAAAACGACTCCTAGACAGAAGATCTAGACTATCACTACACATCAAACTATTAATTTACACTTCACACATCAAACCCATCTGGACATATGGCATCGAACTGTGGGGTTCAGCCAAGCGTTCCAACCTCAATCGCATCCAATCCCTACGATCTAAGATCCTTCGAACAATAGTTAACGCTCCTTGTTATGTTTCCAAACAAACTATCCACAATGATCTAAAAATTCCTTTCCTACCACAAGTAACTAAAGTCAGATCCCAGAAATTCCATAGTACCCTATCCTCACACTCCAATCCTCCAGTCCGACGCCTCTTATCCTGCACACAACCCGACAACCCTCCTGGACGGCTTAAACGCCAGTGGCCTCGCGACATCCTTTCTAGTGTCAGTGCTAGTGACAGTGAGTGACAAAGTTGATTGGAGTGCTACGACTGGGTAGTTTCTCAACTCTGTAATTTTTATTTTTATTTTATTTTATTTTATTTTTTTCTCTTCTTTTTATTGTAATACATTTTTTACATAGAATTTTCATATTTGCCTATGACACTCTTCTGCCGTTGTAAATTTCAAAATAATAATCAAAAAAATTTAAAAAAATCGAAATGAAAATAGGATAAAATTTTCATAGTATCGATAATTTCATGAAAATTTTGTTCACAAGTTTAACAAAATTAGATTTATGATTCCATTGTAAGAGCTGATGACTTTTCTGTCAGATTTAAAGAAAGAAAAAAAAGAAATGGTGTTTTTCTCGCCTCTCCTATTCCTTTTATTTCTGATTGTAAAAGTTATGTTGATATAGATAACACTGAAAGTAAGTTCACGCATTTATAGAACAATATAGTATTTTTAGAAAAATGATTCATGTCATATTTTCCCCCCTAACTTTAAGCTATATGTATAGTCGTATACCATTCAATTCAGCGGGAATCCGATACGCCCAAGGTCTTTTCTACAAACTGAGAGATAGGGTCCTCCATTTACCAAATTATGTTTGATAGGATCTTTAATTCATTTCTACAACAATATCAGATAGTATTGTTAGGGATTCTGTTATTCCAATGTTATTCCCCTCGAATATTCTTCTGTTTGCTAACACCAGATGACTTAGTTGTTATTCTGAAAGTGTAAGTAACTTTACTGCACCACTATTGATCTATAGTTATATATAACAAAACACACACACACACACACATATAAACACAACATTTTTCTCTTTCACTTCCTCCCACCGTCACTTCAGATTTGATGACTGATCTATTAATTCGTCAAATCGTCAAATTAATAACCATCCTATCTTTAGAAAACGACGATTAAACGAAATACATCCTCATGCTGTAAGATTTTTAATGATGCTGTTAATATTCACATATTATTAATATTACTTTATAAAAATAAACAAACAAATTTGTGTGAGCACAATTTAGATTGTGAAATTCTAGTCCTTGAGTTTACTAATTTTTGAGTTAATGAATTTCAATTTAACTTCGGAATGTGTGAGATATTTTTAATTGTCGTTAATACTATTTTAATGGCAGAAACCTGTGACATAACCCCTGCGTAGTAAATGGCTCATCAGTGGTAACCGTATTTCCTAATTTTCTTAGAAATTCTTCATTATAAAATCAGTGATTTCGAAGGGAAAAACTGAAATATGTTAATTAATTATGATTTACTTTTTATATTGTTATTAATAGTACACTTAAATAAGCGATTATGAGAAAATTTCACTATGTTTGTTGTGGTTGGTTCCACAGAGCTGGTAAGTATTAGAGACATTTTCCGTGATAGCCAGCTTCTTTTTATGGGCATCGACCGGTTTCGGGCGTTCGCCCATCATCAGAATGTTTTTGTCAAACAGTGTAATAAGATAGACTTGCACAGAGCAAAAACAGTTGATAGAATTCAGATGATATAGTTGCAAACTTACTGATGATGGGCGAGCGCCACAAAAAGAAGCATGCTATCACGGAAAGAGTCTCTGATGTTCACCATTTTTCAAAAAGAAAAAGATTTCAAAAAAGATCAATATGAAATGTTAGAAAGGCGCAAAATTCTTCATCCATTACTCTAAAATACGGTAGAACTTTATTTCGGTAAATTATTAACGCACTTTACAATATAGCAATAAGTTGTAGGAATCCCATTCTTTTGCACCATAAACTAAATATTGTCTCTGCTCATGGCCTGCCCATCCATTTGCTGTACGTGAGTTGGTCTAGTAATCAAACCAACAACCATCCTGAAGAAGCCTATTCCAATAGCTTTAAATCATAGACGCGACTCACCCCATAGATCTTAATGTTTTGCAAATACGAGACATGTCCAGAAAGTAAGTGTACTGAAGCTCTCACGGCCGGAGGAATTTTGTTTTCGACATGTTGGCTACACTATCGTGTAGCCTGATTCCTCCCCTCCGCAACGAGACCGGTTCGAGGTCAGTACGTTGAGAACTGTCGACGCGACAATACGTTTCGTGAAAAATGCCAATCTAATCTCCCGCCAAGTGAATCGAGTGGAGGTCGGGCAGGAGTTTTTGAAACACTACAAACTCCATGGAGATGAATTTCTCCGCTCCATCATTACTGGAGATGAAACTTGGGTTGCACACTACACACCTGAAACCAAAAGGCAGTTTCAAAAGTGGCGTCACACCTCTTCACCCTCCGCCAAAAAGTTCAAAACCAGAATTTCAGCCAAGAAAATCATGACATCCGTGTTTGGGACTGTCAAGGCATAATTTTAATTGAATATATGCCTCAATGTGAGACCATCAACTTTGCAAGATACTGTGAGACCCTAAAAAAATTGCGGAAGGCGATTCAGAACAAAAGGAGTGGCATGCATACAAAGGGAGTCTGCCTGCTGCACTACAATGCCAGACCACACACGGCCAACGCCACGAAGGAACTGCTTGCTTCGTGCATTCCGCGCATTCCCCTGACCTAGCACCTTCAGA
>JAAEAF010010516.1:0-27780 GCA_011037195.1 Triatoma infestans
TACGGGGGGTTAAACTGCCAGGAAACGGCACGGTTACTCAGATGAGAGTCAATGACCGCTGAGGAGTCGCGTAGGAAATCATAAAGGGAGCGCAATTCTTTCGCTGCACCCACGAAGTTACGCCCACAGTCCGAATAAATACAATTCGGCAAGCCACGCCGAGCTATAAAGCGGTCGAAAGCGGCTAAAAAACAGTCCGTGGACATTGCAGAGGCAAATTCTAAATGCAGGGCCTTGGTGGCCGAGCACACGAATAAACATAAGTAGCCCTTCGTGGTTACATAAGAGCGAAGTGATGCACTGCGCGTCGGAAATGGACCTGCAAAATCCACACCAACGTGAGCAAACGGACGGGCGGCTGTAACTCGGTGCGCGGGTAAAGGGGCCATGACCGGTTGATAAGAAGGAGCCCTGAAACGATGACAGGTCATGCAGCGATAAATACACTTGCGAAGTAAACACCTCAGAGAAAGAATCCAGTACCTTTCGCGTATAGCTGGGAGCACGGTATTAGAACCAGAGTGCAGGTGTAAGATATGATAATGCGTACAAATGAGCATCGATAAATGGGCCTGCTTTGGCAACAGCAGCGGGTGTTTCGAGCGAAACGGCAAAGAAGACTGCTGGAGTCTTCCGCCCACCCTGACGAGTCCAGATTCGTCAAGGAAAGGGTTTAGGGTAGCGAAAGAGGGGGGCGCAGGTAACGAAGTGCGGAGCGCGTGTAGTAAATCAGTAAAGTAGTGAGCCTGGGTTAGGCGAACTAGGGTGAGCTCCGACTGCATGAGCTCGTCAGTGGTCAATGGGACGCGGAGAGGCCCGCGATCATGAAAATCGAGTCGAGTAATGCGAGTGAACCGAAGGATCCAGGCGAAAACTCGCTTAAGTAGGGTGAAAGAACTGAATCTACGTAGGGATTCCAGCAATGTGTCTGGGGAGGGGTCGATGATGCTCGCACGGTGCAGGGTAGCTATTAAATTAGTAGCTTCAATAACAGAGGTAGGTTCAGGGTGCGTTACTGCAAACGGAGGGGGCCAGAACGCCTTGGATAAGGTCAAAAAAGAGGGGCCATGGAGCCACAAGGCCTGGGTTTCCTTCTTAGTGAAATTAGCGGGGGGTATTGCCCTAGTAGCTAAATCAGCAGGGTTCTGTGAAGTGGGCACGTAAGCCCAGTGAGAGTCTGGCACCAATTCCTGAACCAGAGACACTCGGTTGGCCACAAAGGTATGTAGGCAATGAGGGGGGGTGTGAAGCCAGTGAAGGACATCACGGGAGTCCGAGTAAAATCGGGGACGACTGGACACACCAGAGAGGGCGGAAACGCCTGAGGCAACATACAGCCTGCTGAGTAAAACCGCAGCACACAATTCGAGTCTAGGAATTGACAGAGTTTTGAGAGGGGCAACGCGCGATTTAGCTATCCATAAGGTGGGGTAGACATGAGCGTCTTGGCGAAAAATTAAGTAAATAGAAGCGGCATAGGCCTGGGCCGACGCATCGCAAAATCCAACCACCTCAATAGGGAAGGACGCTGAGTGAGGTACATAACGGGGAATGCAAATGTCAGTCACTAAAGGGAACTGGCGGATAATGGTTAGCGCGTTGCCAAGTAACGGCTCGTACAGGGGTTCATCCCAGGGCAACTGGGCGACCCATAGCTGTTGCAATAAAATTTTTAAAGTGGAGGTTACAGGTGCCAGGTAACCTAGCGGGTCAAACACTCGCGCAATGTACGATAAAATGGAACGTTTAGTGAGATCGCCATAAAAGGGGCATAGAGAAAATCTTAACACGTCCGAGTTAGGGTCCCACAGGATGCCCAAAATTGGAAAAGCGTGTTCGCCGGAGTCAAATGGAATGGCATAACACTCGGGTTGATTTCGCCACTTGGCCAATAAAGCAGGAGAATTTGAGGCCCATTTCTTGAGTCTAAACCCGCCCTTAATGAGTAGCTCTTCGAGCTGCTGGCGAAGTAACAAAGCTGTAGGGGCGTCCGGGGCTCCGGTAATCAAATCATCGACGTAGGTGCATGTTTTAATGGCATTGGAAGCTAAGGGGTACGTTCCCCCATGGTCTTGAACGAGCTGTAACAAAACACGTTGGGCCAAAAAGGCGGATGGCGTTAAGCCATATGTTACGGTATTTAATTCCATTTCCTTGACCTCGCCTTTGGGGTCGGGGCGACACATAATGTGGTGGTGACATCGGTCTTGCGGACGTATAAGAACCTGGCGGTACATTTTTTCGATGTCAGCCGTGAGGGCAATAGGGTTAAGCCTAAAAGAGAGTAGTATCGAACAAATGTCGCGCTGGAGCTTTGGGCCAGGGAGTAGGCGGTCGTTGAGTGACAGATAATTAATGTCCTTGGCGGAGGCGTTGAACACCACTCGCACACGAGCGGAGTCGGAGGGGCCCTTGGTCACCACATGATGAGGAATAATGTAGTCCACGAAAGTGTCAGCCTCAGTCATATGGTTCAACCGTAGGTATTCCTGCATAAATTTAGAATATTCTGTATGAAGTGTGGGTTTACTCCGTAACCGGCGCTCCAAATTATTTAGCGAGGCCCGTGGAGGAATGGCGTTAACGGCTAACGGGGGGCTTCCCTGCTTGAAGGGAAGTGCAACTATGTAACGACCCTGAGCGTCACGGGAGTGAGTTTCAAGGAAGTGTTGTTCCACCCAGGCATCGGCAGGGTCAACATTACGATTATAGGGGACCTCTTCGATCTCCCAGAACTTCTGGAGTTGGCCAGCCAGATCGCAGGAAACATGGAGAGAAGTTAGGCGCATGTCAGGTTGCGCGGAGGCAAGGGCGCCTAGTATGACAATTCCGAAGTGAGTGGGAATGGCGGATAGGCCCTCCATATTCTGCACCTGGTCGCCTTGACATAACAGAAGTGGGAAGGCTTCAGCTCCTAGGAGCATGTCCACGGGAGCGGGAGTTCCAAAATGCGGGTCCGCTAGAGGTAAGTGCGAGTACCGCTGAAGTAGCGACTGAGGTATAGAATGCGTGGGTAAGGAAGCTGCTATAGAAGGCAGCACTAACGCGTGTACAGGGAGTTTAAAATTCTTAACGCGTGACTGAAGAGTGCAATTAATGAGTCCGGAGGCGGAAACCGGCGCGTTGCCAACCCCGGTGACCTGAGCGCGTGTAGCGGCAGTGTGCAGTCCTAAAAAGGCCACACAAGACTGGGATATAGCAGAAATCTGTGAACCCGGGGCCAAGACAGCTCGGATAACGTGTGAATTTCCCCAAGCGTCGGAGATGCTGGCGTTGAGGGTGCCCAACAATACCTGCGGCATACCAGTGTCATTGGCACTGAAAAAGCATGCCTGCTCGGGTTCTGCTGGTTTTACAGTGGGGGAAGGCGCTGCGGGTAGTGGAGCCTCAGGGGCTGAAGGGCGTTGAGAAGGGGGTGTGGGTTCGGAGTGCAGCAGGGTGTTATGCCGGTTAGACTGACACACACGGCATAAAAATCGGGACTGACACTGAGAGCGTAAATGATTGCCTAGACAGTTGAAACAACGCCTTTTAGTACGAAGAAAGTCATATTTGCGGTCCAGAGATAAATTGGCAAACTGAGGGCAGACAGACAATACGTGTGGTGCGCGACATAAAATACAAACACTTGGAGGTGATTTGGAACGGCTCTCCGTACGGGGTTTCACTTGAGTAGGGTTTGAGTTGAGCATAAAAATGCTACGCGAGGGGGTTTTAACTTCTTTAGCAAACTGGGAACTACGAGTAGAGGGTGTAGGGTGAGGAGACAGTTCCATGGTTTGCACCTGCTGAACTACAAAGTCAATAAGGTTTTGGAATGTGGGTATTCCTGAAGTGGCCATTCGATCTTCGAACTTACGGGTAATGTCTGCATTTAAATTTCGAAGCGCTAGGGAGAATAATAAAAAATCAGTTAAATCGTCCAAATTCATGGCCTTAAGGGCACTAACTGAGCTCCTATGTGTGTTAAGGAAGTCTTTCAAATGGGACAGAGAAGATGAGGATTGTTTTTTAAAGAGGTCGAGTTTTGAAAAATACATGGAAGCTATTCTACGTGGATTGGCATACCGAGATATCAGAGCTTGGTATGCTACCTGATAATTCTCGCCAGTTAATGGTAAGCCAGAAATGACAGAGGCGGCTTCGCCTTTCAGGGCGGTTTTAAGATATTGGAAACGCTGGGTGTCATTAATGCCTGGAGCTTGGTGTATCAATGACGTAAATAACGAGAAGAATTCCGGCCAAGCTTGTACATTTCCGTCAAACTGGGGGATCCGGATTTTCTCCAGCGGGTTGAAATGGCTAGTGGAAGCGCCTTGAGGTGTTGAAACAGTGGCCGAAGGAGGCGCAGGCTCTTGCTTTTTAAGAGCTAAGTAGAGACATTCGATTTGGATTGTCAAATCACGAAATGAATTCCGAACTTGGCGCGTCTCGATTTGATCCTCCTTCTTTAAGACGACATTGAGGTCTAATAATTTCGACTGAACAATCTTAAATTCCTGGGCGAGCGGTTCCAACCGGGAGACATATGCTTGAAGAGCTGTTAGTTGTGAAATATCAAAATCTTTGACGATTTGGTATATGGATGACGCATCAGCGAAAATGTCCTCCCGCTCCGCCACCAAACGCTGAGCCGACTGCAGTACTTGGGAGTAATCGCGGGACGATTCGCTTTTGACCGATACTTGTTCCTTAGGCATTCTGGAAGGGTTAGGATGAATGAGGGTTGAACAATACGAGGAACGAATGGAGTTGAATTAGCAAATTCAATTCGAGTCAGAATGGAAATTGATTTGAACTGGGGAATTTTAAATAGAAATCATAAACTGTAGCGGTATCCAAATACACTTTTAAAATTGAAGAGTTGCAGCTGAAAATAAAATTAAACTACGAAGTGTTAATGTGCGAGGAGCAAATTCCTTCAACACAAGTACCGGAGAAGTTAATAATTTAAACGGTGCTACTTTAATAATTCGGGAATTAAAGAACAATCAAAAGTCAACCACTTAATATTGTTCTCAATTAGAATAAAATAAATAGTTCAAAGAAATTAACTGTAATTAAATTACGTAAAAATAATCCACAATAGTGAACAGAATAAGGAAACAAAATGAGTTTAAAATGTCCAGCTGTTTATAGACGATAAGGTTTTAATAAGATTAAGGGGGATTTAAACGTGTTTACGGAAATTACCAATTGGTAAACAAGAGAATATATCTGTTGATAAACAAACGAGTAGGTGTGCGCTCGACCTGCGCTCGTGTGTGAGATGTGGGAATTAACGTGTATGAGTTGTTAGCAAAGCTCACTAGATAGCAGTGTAGGAGGTTGAAATTTGAAGTTCGCGGCTTTTTTATGGAGATCGTACCAACGCGCCCAAAGTTGAGAGCGGCTTCAAAATCAAACCAGTGAAGAATAATTGAATTTGTACTTTACACCCTCTTCTACTTTGCACACAGGAAATCAACAAATAACTCTATTTTTAGACCAAACGAATACAAACTTGTACTCAACTTTGCAAGATTTGTCGTTTTTAAGACTTTACAATTTACTTATGAATAAAACTTGAATTATGTGAATTTCGAATTTCTGGATTGAAATTTGAAAATTAATGAGTAGAATTGTTGAAAATGACAATAGGGTAATTACTCAAATTGTTTCGAGTAAATTTAATTGAAATTACTTCCGTTTCAATAAATTTGGGTATAATTTAATTTAAATTGGGTTCAAAATTTGCAAAATTAGACTTCTGGGATTTTCGTATTCTACAAAATTATACAAAACCGTTCGAAATTCGGTTCGGTATGACCATTTATGTTTAATATCGGGTCTACAAAACAGGGGGTGGACTGTATGTATTGTCTCCTGGCGTAACCAGGAGTTCCAAAGGGGGGTCTCGACAAGTCTGTATAATATGAGAAAAAGGTTGTGAGCACTCACCTGGCAAATCTTCTAAGCTGGCACGTACGGGGCAGCGTATACCTGTTCAAACAGAGCAAATAGATCGATCTACAAGTCAGAATGAACCTTAAATATACCTGTTGCCCTGGAAGAAGCTGCAGGCAGGCGTCCTTGAGGTAATCCCAGATGAAATATAATGTACTACAAATGAGTTTAACTGTAATAGCTAATACTGAATTTGGAGGGTCAACAAATTCCACTAAAATTAACTGGGTGCTTATTTAAGCCGGGTGTCGGAATAAAACTCTACTCAATCACAGCGGGTCCGACATACAAAACAAAACTTATCAGCGGGTTGTTACTCTTAAAACAGAGCTACATTCACTGGGTGATAGTACGAATAGCACTTAACTGACCGGGTGTAACATTCAAAACTGAGGAGTTCCCGCTTGGCGGCGCGGAGAGCCGGCGCGCCGTAAAGTGGCGCAGCCGAACGGGGAAGTTCGTAAACATAAATCTATTTTGTTATCGATCAATTATATTTATAGAATCCAATATATCGTTTTTTTTTGGTACAGCTTAATGTTGTTGGATCTGTTATCTAACGCAATGTACGACGAAGTAGTTACTAATATCTTTTGTCGAACTAATTGTTTATGCAACTAAAGAAAGGAAAAAAGCTAGTGTTTAACTAGAGATTTAATAACTGTTGTATCTCAATTTACATACTAAGTTCTGCATATTTTTAATCTCTTTTCTAATCTAAAACGTACCCAATTTACATACATAATTCCGTCAATTCTTGCAAAGTAGAGATGTAAGTTTTCGGTTAAAAATGTAGAAAGTGCCTATCTTACAGATTGACATGTAACAAATAAAAGTAAGAATAGCGGTCTATGCGTACATATTAAAACTAGTAATTTAAATGGAACTTATATGTTATATATTTTTTAAACACTTCTTATTAGAGCAAAAGTAATTTCTTTAGGTATAGTTTGTGGAATTTCTCAGTAATATTCTACATCTAGTGGAAAGCTGATCCTGCACAAAAAATGTAATTGGCAAAAAAATCTTCTGCCGACCTAATTGTTTGTACAATTAAACAAATTAGTTAGAGAAAGGAAAACTTAGTGGAACTAGTAGTCTTTTTTATCTCAATTTACGTACACAATTCCCCATATTTTTAATCAATTTTCTATCTAAGAAGCACTCAATTTACACACATAATTCTGTCAATGCTTGCAAAGTAGAGATGTAAGTTTTCGGTTAAAAAGTCGAAAGTGCCTATCTTACAGATTGACATGCAAGAAATAAAAGTAAGAATAGAGGTCTATGCGCATTTATTAAAACTAATAAATTAACTGGAATTTTATGTTACATATTTTTTAAACACTTCTTATTAGAGCAGAAGTAATTTCTTTAGAGATAGTTTGTGGAGTTTCTCAGTAATATCTTACATCTAGTGAAAAACTGATCAAAAGCAATAATGTAATTTTCAAAAAAATCGTCTGTCGAACTAATTGTTTGTACAATTAAACAAATTATTTAGAGAAAGGAAAAATAAAAGAAGCTTAGTAGAACTAGTAGCCTTTTTATCTCAATTTACGTACAAAATTCTCCATATTTTTAAACACTTTTCCAATCTAAGAAGCACTCAATTTACGTACTTAATTCCCCCAAAATAGTGATCAGTTTCCAATTTAACTGGTAAATGAATTATTCTATATTTTTAAACATTTTTGTAATCTAATAAGCATTTAATTTACATATATAATTCCCATAGAGAATTTATTAAATTAATGGGATTTATACATCACCTAAATAGAAGTAACTTCCTTAGTGAATAACAGATTGAATTTTACTCCTAGAGTTGTGGATGTGCTAATGAGTCATGACGAATGATTAGACAATAGAGAATGTATTGTGTTAAATGTCTTGGGATTTTGGTCAGGTTAAAATGTAAATTTTGGGTAAAATCACTGCACAAAGCAAAGTTTGATTGGACTACAATTAAATCTGTCGAATAACCAAGAAAAACACAGATATACAAAAGAATATAAACATATATTGCACTAAAACATTCTTAAGTTATCGTATGGCAATTATTGTGGATTGGAATAACAGTTTTGCTAGTAATTTCCAAGTTGAATCTGCTTTCCTCAACCTTTCTAAACATGTAGCAACTTGTTCTAAAGTCTTACATTGTTAAACAGGCATAATGGCTAAACAGCATGTGATATTATGCACTAAAAACATGTTACTTTTTTTAATCGAAGAATATTGGAACAAGTTAATCTATTGTTCGCAAAATATAGGGAAATAAGTTTCTAATCTGGGGAAATGATTGCATTATATCCGAATTCGAAATCTTCTGTTTGGAATTTAGACATTTCTACCAGCACTAACGTCTATTAGTCCAAGAACAACCAAGAAAAACACAGATATACAAAAGAATATAAACATATATTGCACTAAAACAGTCTTAAGTTATCGTAGGCATTCTTGTGGATTGCAATAACAGTTTTGCAAGTTGAATCAGCTTTCCTCAACCTTTCTAAAATGTAACTTGTTCTACTGTCTTACATTGTTAAACAGGCATAGGATATTATGCACTAAAAAATATGTTACTTTTTAATCGAAGAATATTGGAACAAGTTAAACCAATGTTTGCAAAGTATAGGAAAATAGTTTCTAATCTGGGGAAATGATTGCGTTATATCCAAATTCAAAATCTTCTGTTTGTAGCTGTTGTCTAATAGTTAGAGCTGTTTAAAACAATAAAAAAAAATACTGCAAACATATAAGTGCCTGGTCCCCAAACTTGTAATTGGTACCGATTAGAAAGATAAATATATTCTGTAGTCATTTGGAAGAAATTTATCAAAATATTCCCAAAAAAGGAAAATCACTTTTAGTTCTGTTTAATGTTTTAACTTGTTTTTATTAGACGAAAATTATAACACAAGTATTTTTGCAGAGTCAGATTATTCCTAAACCATCCTTACGCGCCCTTGCACACACACGCACGCGCGCGAGCACTACATGCCGTTAAAGGAATAATTTAAAGAAGAAAAAAAATAAATGTTTCTCTATTTTTGTAATACAAAAGAAAGGAAATAATTACAACAATTAAAAGTAAAAATTGATCACCGTTTTCTCTATCATTTTTCTCCCATAATACACAGATGTGTACGGTTCTATTATAAACAACACAAACATAATATTTTGTTTAATTACAAAATCCATCCCTTATACTACAATTTTATTTTTATTTTGTTAATAATATACATAATTTATACACACAATACAAATCTTTCTTTTTATGTCTACTGTCAGTATGTTTTAACTTATCTAATGTAATTTAGTTTATAGTCAAAATCTATAAAATTCGTTTATTTAAGGCTCTTTTAGGGGAGGGGTGGGGTTAAATTTTCTCTAAAGTGCTATTTCAGTTTACTATAGAATTCTGTCATCTAAATAATATTAATTAGAATTAAATGTATTTTTGAAATTCCAAGTTGGAAAAAATCGGATGACCGGAAATGCCTTTTTACTGAACAGTTTTTCAGTTTTTGTGATTTTCTTCATAAAAACACCGACGAATTTCATTAAATTTGCTACACAAACTATAAAGTTTGTTGTCAATTACAATTTTGGAAAGTGGACTAAGAGAAAGTTGTGTGAGTGTTTCATTTTAAATAGCATCCTCCCTCCTGAAAATGTTTTACCCTCACCCTAAGTTTTACTCTCACTTCTGGTCCCAAATAGTTCTTCCCTTTCCTCAAATTTATTGGTTTGCATATTAGCCTTTCTTGTAGTAGCCGCTCTCAAGTAGTAGTTTTCCTTCATATAAAATAAACCTGATTCCTCAGATATTTAGTTGCAATGGCGGTGTACTGGGAGGACATTAAAGCTAGTGAAGACTATAGAAGGTTTATTGCAATTTTGTGGGCGATAGTACTCTAGCATATTCTGAACTAGCCAAGACTTTCATTGGGCTGCATGAAGATTTAGCACCTAAAACCACTACTTTGCTTGTGTATGGTGAAATCCTGACTATGTGTAGGCCCTGATACTTGCATCTGTTCCTTAATTTCCTGGTTATACAACGACATCAAGCTTGAATCGAAGAAAATTTGTTATGGAGGAGGTAGTGGAAGTGATATTTAACGTTAGCTAATATCTGTTTATTCAGTCATCAGCAACCATGGCTAGCGAACTTGGTATGCAATTAACAAAAGCTTACTCGCTTAATAATAACATCACCCCACGGATAACAACTGGTCTCTCTGAAGAAGGTGTACCTCTTGCAGCCTTGAAAGTGACGAAAAAGAAGTTATCTACCTGAGCGAAGATGATTGGTCAACGCTTCAGTCTAACAGAGAAGTTTGCGTTAATTTTTTTGTTTTAAAGAAAACGAAACAATTCCTGAGCCGATTAATCTTCATATAGGTAAGAAACGGGGGTTGAATGCTTTCGGCTACCATAGTTTGGTGGAGGGGCATATAGAGAAAAAACATTAACTTTTTATTTTTATTTCGTTAATAGTATATAACATAATTTACACACAAAATATAACGAGGACAGCCGAACTACTGAGCTGAGAATGGCCGAACTTTCCTCATTTTTTTTAAAATACACATTACACAATCATTTGTAATTAAGTGTTAATCGGTCGCGGAATAGACAACATGGGCTCTCACAAAGTGTTGTGTTTCTCAGCTCTATGGAAGTGTTTCTGCAGAGATTATGGAGGCATACTTAGGTTGGGACGATCCAGTTCCAGAGAATATACAAACAAATTGGTTAAAATTTTGTAAATATTTAGCTGATTTGAATACGATTCCCATGGTATGAATACAGGTCGTGGAATATGATATGTAACAAGTCAATGCTACGCATTAGTAAAACTTCACGGATTCTGCGACGCTAGTGAAGATATGTATGGTGCATGTCTACTCTTCTTAGGACTACTCTTCCAGACACTTCTTATTGTGTAAGTGTAAGGCTTTTGTGTGCTGAACCTCGTTTACCACCATTAAAAACAATTGCGTTGCCACGATTGGAATTATGTGGTGCACTTTTACTATCTCTAGTGTAAAAGTCATTATGGTTGGAATGAATGGAAGATAGATTAGAATCCTTGTCCGCCTAGGAATATCCAGAGGCATTTCTTATATGAAGACTAATCTCTCTTTGCCTAGCACTAAAATCAACTTCTCTAATCAAACATTAGAAAAAAAGAAAACGTGTCGGATTACCGATGATTTCGTTTTTGAGAAATACAGTATATTTCACAAGTTACAGATTGTAACAGCTTATGCACTGCGATTAATAAACAGCAAATCAAACGCGGTTAAATATACCGGATCTTTATCAATAGTGGAAATGAAGACTTCATTGATCACATTAGTTAAAGTGGGTTAAAAATCGCTTTTTTCATGATGAAGTCGAACGATTAACGTCTGATAAGCACATCAAAAAGTCTAGCAAACTTTTATCTTTAAATCCCTTTCTGGATGGTGATGGTGTGCTAGAAGTCGGTAGAGGCATTAATAATTCGCCATACTCCTTTTATCTGCCGCCTCTATTATGGAAATTTTCTTGTCCAATGTACACCCCATTGAGGTTTCACTATTTACAATTTATAATTAACAGTAATTATTTTGATTTTCCTTTAATTTTTCGTTCCATAAATCTTACAGATATAAGAAACTTATTTTATTATTTTGTTGGAACCTAAAACTAAGATCATTTTTGTTGAATGAATAATATAAAGAGTTATTTTTTGTTTTTTTTTTTTCATTTTCATGGCGTCATCTAATTGTATTTAGCTTTTGCTTTTGTATCGTGCTATTAGTATTTGTAAATGTTTATGTATTGTGTTCGACCGAACTCTTTGTATAGGTCTTTGCCCTGATAGCAAATACAAAATTATTATTATTATTAATAAATTAAATTATAAATAAAACTATTGTGTAAAATAACCTTATATTATATAGCAAAAGTCTGAGAAATAAAAATATAACCTCAGCATAAATGATATCCAATCAAATGATAGCACATTGCCCTGTGATAGGAATATAGATTTTTTATTACAAGTGTAGGAGGCACTTTACTCTGAATGTAAAAAATATTATTTCGGATAATTAAAAAAGTACGATCATGTTGTTATATAATCATATGAAAAATGAATGAGTTTTATAAAAAATAAATTCAGTTCTTTTTCAAAAGTCTTTTTATTAACCTACAACTATTGGTGGCCCACCGGCTGAGTGTGTATCAGTCTGGCTTTAGGCTACTCTACTAATGACAATCACTTTACCCTTAATGAATATGGTGAAATTGAGGTTCTTAAGAAAAGGCCAAAAGTTATATTGCTTTTTTGTCGCTCGTTAGACCACATTCAACCATATATTGACCATAGGAGCTTTGTTTTTAAAGTTATTTAACTTCGGTGTATTATCTAAATTCGTTACTACACTTAAATCATATTTTCTAATTTATGCGCGTCGGCCAGGGGAAATGAAGAAAACGAAAATATAAATCCTTCTATAACAATAAATTCCAGAAATCTTGTTAATTCACGTTTCACTGGACTCCACTGAAGAAAATAAGTTTCATAAATCAATAGTTTACATCTTTACATTAAAGACTGACTGAATTAATTATAAAGACTTGAACGAACTATAAACTAGATTTGCAACATAGCCTTTAAAATAAAGAACACTTTTAGGTAACACCTTTTCAAAAACAAAAAGTAAAATTCCTATTGAACAGCAAAGCAATCTGGTTTACAAATTACCTTATATGGATTGTCCTGCAGTCTGCTAAGGGAAAACGAAACAATATTTAAAATACAAGATTTCTGTACAAACTTAAAACATAAAAAACTCACCGAACATAAAAAAACAAAAGTTTTGTGCTCTTTGGAAAATAGCTATAACTTTGATTATGTAAATTATAAAATATTAGAGAAAGAATCTAATAAAGTTAAAAGATATTCAAAGAAATGGCCCAAATAAAGAGATAATCCAATTGCTTGTAAAAAAAATTGGATATTTCTAATCTTAGTGCAATGTTATGATTTGATTGGTTAATATCATTTATGATGAGGTTATATTTTTATTTCTACTAGACTTTGGCTATATATGAGGTTATTTTACGTATTATTTTTTTTATTTAGAATTTAAATTTATTAATTATTTGTAGTTTTCATATAAATAGATTTTTACATCCCTAACTGTTTTATTATGGAAAAACTCTAGTATGCTTATATACATAATAGAAATTATTGTTATCATTTCCTCTTTTTGTACCATAAAATGAGTGTTTGTTGTTTTTTGTTAAGTCACCGCTGTTTGTTATTTTGTAGCCCTGATGATGTCTTAATATAAGACGAAACGTTGGCCGTATATATTTTGTTTTACTTAATCTGACCAAATTCCTCAAGAATCTGCATCGTCAATTAAAGGTTATATACAAAAAGCGAGACAAACGGACAGTTTATTTTTTTGTTTTAATATATAATAATATTTAACCAGAACACCTTACTATCATTAACTGAGTTAGGTACATTGTATCTATTTTTATTTTCGAACTTTTATTTACTTTGATAAAGAACTACTCCCTTTTTATTTTTTTCTTCTAAATTTAATATTCGTTAATATAAGGTTTAAGTCAAATAAAACCTAGCTGGTTGATTTGTATCAATTGTTTATTTCATAATGAGAAAGTTAGGTTTTCTCTTTTCTTTTTTTCCTTAAACATATAAAAACTAGAAATTTATTTAATAATATAAAGATCCATCAATAACTCACTATAACCTTTTTCAAAGAATATATACAGTATTTTTCTCTAAATTTAATCTTAATTTTCTTGAGTATCGACTAGTGTTTTCTTCAAGTTTTAAACAAAGATTAAAAAAAAAAAGTTTAATTAAATAATTAGTTTATTAATGTATATATATTTTTTTAATTAAATATAAAACAAAATATTTCAAAAATTAGTACCAATGTTTTTGTAACAAATTATTTATTGAGATTATTATGAATTTTTTAATATTTAACAATAAATCTCAAGTATCGAATGTGCTGGTGGTGGTAGTGTTGTTAGCGGTAATAGGGTCTTTTTGTGTCTCTTTTGCGCAATTTGTCATATCTGCTGGTTTTACGCATACAAAAAATACACATTCGAATACATGTTTCAACATTGCGTTCGGATTCTGTGAATATGTTGTTTTTATTCCTGTTTCTTCTTTCTATAAAAGAAAACATTAAATAAATTAAGTGAATAAAAAACTAAATTACAAAGACTGTATGGTTATTATTATGGTTATTACAAAGAATATATGGTGTGTATGATTATTATTAATCCAAAATGTAACTTTTCCTTTCTTTACTATCTTAATTACTATTTTATCATCTCCCATCATAAAACGCTGCTTAAATTATTGTGTAAGTTAGAAAAAATAATAAAATCCACTAACTTTAATTTCAAATCCTATACTTCGTATAATCTCTTTAACTTCTTCATAACTTGGCTCTAACGAGTCTTCAGAAAGAGTAGTTGAGAAATGATATTGCAGCGGTCCTAGATTTACCCAAATACCACCTTGAAAAAAAATTATTTAATTTAACAAGTGAACGAACTAAGTAATTATAGAATTATTCTCATAATAGTCATCTATTTAATGTGTGACCATTCTTGTTGAAAACAATATCGATAAAAATAAATTTTAAAAATATCTATGATACACTCTCAAGACTTTCACTTATTGCGACTTCCGATAAAAAAAATGTTCATTAATGTTAGTAATTTTATTAAACGTTCACTTTCTTAACACCAACCAGCTAGTGGAACCGTACAATATATAGACATTGTACACCTTTCCGGAAAAAAGTTTCGAATACAAGTTTTTTAAAAAAAATTGAAAATGTGTTTTCAAGAAAACCGCGAAAACTGAATTTCATTCTGTAAAATCGCAATTTCGGTTATATATTTTTGTTCAAATCTGATATTTGTTAAGATATTTAATTTTTTTTTCTGTACTGAAGGGAAAAGAGAACCGTAAAATATTGCAAAAGAGCACTTTAGAAGGAAACCTAAGTCCCCCGCTCCTCAGAACCCCCCCCCCAAATATATAATATATATTTGGGGTTCTAACTAGGTTCACTTTTCCTGGTTTCAAAATTCGATAGATTTGTTCAATATTGTACGATAAATATTATGTTTAAATATAAATGTATTATTGTAAGAGTTGTATAAATATTGTTTGCACAGTCTGTAAAAATAAATGTAGCAACCAGTCCCATTCATTTTCTGTTATATAAATAATATACATAGCTATTTCTTTAAAAATAATGGTGACAGGCCTGCTTGTTTATCTAGCAATTATGTGCAATTTAAAGTTCATTGGAACTGTTTTCGAAAAAATCTGATCTGAAACACTCATACAACTTTCTCTTATTTCGATTGACAAAATTTCGTTTAAAAAAAATGTAAGAGAAACGTTTAGATAGGCTGGTCATAAAAAAAAACCGCCATTGCTGAAAAGAGTACAAAAACCTATTCTGAAAGCGCTCTTATGGTTTTAATTGATTTTCTTCAAATTAGAATTCTACCAATTCTTCTGATGTGTATTAATATAAATATTATAATACTGATGTAGCATGCTTTAGAGGAAAGCATGACGCTACTATTCCCCCTCAGAACCCATAAAAATTCAACTTTCCCGGGAATATGATTCACATAAAAGATATAGGTATTTAAGTATGTAGATAATAAGATGTTTAAAGAAAATCGGAGCGGTTTTCAAATAAATCGCGAAAACTGAAGAAAAGAAAAAAAAAAAACCTTAAGTCGCACTTTCACTTTATGGACTTTGCCCAACTCTTCGTGTCAGATTCGGTGGTAGTACCTAAACGGCATACCATTTCAGCTTCCTGCCATTTTGAGATATTTTGTTCACACAACATACACACATACAGAACGTTGGCTAAAAACATTTTTCGTGTACTCACTTCTATACATGCATTTCCGGTGAAAACTCAATTTCGAAAATTTGACACGATCGCAATACTTCCTTTTACAAAGAGAAAGTAAAAATCGCGAAAAATTAAAAAAAAAAAAAATCATTCAGTACAGTCGCATTTCCAATTCGCAACTTTAGAATAAAACTTAAACCAGAACATTTCCTTGCCGAACTAATGTGTTAATGGCTAATTGCAGTAAAAAATACACATTGAAATTTATACCAAGGAAACTGGTACAAAGTACTCCTTCCGGCTATATAGACTTCTGCATAGTAGTGGTCCTCATGTTTTGTGAAATGCATTTTTTTTTCACTTCCTCTTACTCATAATAGTAAAAGGCGATCGTTTTACCGGAAATACATTTTAAAAAGTGGTTTTTAGAAAATGGTACTACCGCGGTGGTAGTTTCATGATGCGGTATCAGTTTTCGGGCGAAATCCATCAACCGGAAGTGTCTCTTTACTAAATGTTTTTTCAGTTTTTGTGATTTTCTCGAAAAGGGTTCCAACGATTTTCTTTAAACTTGGTACACCAACTACACATACAAAGAGCTTCGTGACGTTTCAACGTTTAGTTAAAACATTTCTCCAGGAAAATTCATTTAAGGGCATGTTTGAGGGAGGGGTGGGGTTATGTTTTCCTCTAAAGTGCTATCTTAGTTGATTATACAATTCTGCCATCAAAACAAAATTAATTGGAAATCAACAGATTGTCAAAATTCCGAGTTTCAAGAAAATTAGTGAACTGGAAGGACGTTTTTACTGAACAGTTTTTTCAGTTTTAGCGATTTTCTCCCCAAAAACACTGACTAATTTCATTATATTTGGTATACTAACTATAAAATTTGTCAGTTACAATTTCGTAAAGTACAATAAGAGAAAATTGTGTGAATATTTCACACCAGATTATTATTTTAAGGCGCTTCAACATATATCGTCAGTTGCACCCGGAGCCTTCTCAGTGGACGGCCGGGCTCCGAAGAGAAAATCTGAGGGTTCTTTTTATTGAAGCGAAAAACAAAATGACTTTCTCACACTAAAATAAACATGGTTCACTTTACCTGGTTTCAAGATACGATAGATTTGTTCAATAAAAGTATAAATATTGTTTGCACAGTCTATAAAAAAACATGTAGCAACACAGTCCCATTCATTTTCCGTTATATAAACCTGCAATAATAAATCGATTAAAGTAAATAAATAAAATAGTGTAATAAATTATTACATTAGTGCATAGAATAGAAACTGAAACCTCTAAAAAATCTCCTGCTGCCATGGAGAATCTCGATTCACCAAATTTTGTAGATAAATCAGAAGGATTACAATCTGGGAACGTTACTCCTTTAATTTGATTTATCGATGTTACATTGTTATCAACTTGCAAAACCCATGGGTATACTGTATACATATCTACATCGCAACATCTATAAAATATTGAAATTGCTAATACTATGTTTATAATAATATGATTTGTTTTTTATGAAGACAATATAATTTGTTTTTATTATTACCTGTTAAGTACAAAATTGGCGGCGAATAGCATGAAAAATGAGAATTCATTTCCTTGGCACCTAAAACCTCTCATTGCAATTTCAAATGCAAGCCTTCCCAGGCCTGCACCCGGCACAAGCACCTTCACATCTTCACGATGGCTGCATTACAACAAGTTTACTCATATTTCTTCTATAAGTTAAAAGTGAGATGTAATAAATAAATAATGGAAACTAAGTTTGTTCCTGATATATCAATGAGCTTTTGTTTTATGCTTTTTTTCTGTTTTTTAGAGAATTTTTTTCATTAAAAAAAGTCAATTATTTTAAGTAAATATTTTTTGCAAATGTTGATTTTTGTTTTAATCTTTCAGTTCATTTAAACGTATCTGCAATCGACCACTAAACAAACTTTGTTTTCTTATATATTTAAATGTATGCTTCGACAATTTACAAAAACAACTTAGAACTAAAGTCAGATAACCTTATTCACACTATTTACAGAGAATGTCAGGTTAACTTAAGTCTACATGGAAAATTCAACTTCTTTCGATCTATTTTTATTGAAATGTTAATTAAAATGAAATTAATGAAAACAAAGTTAGTATTTAATCCTATTGTACTAAATATAAACAGATACGCAGTCCACACTGCTAGTTAATATCTGGTATTTATCTGTCGTAACCTACATATTTCTTTTGTTCCTGACTGGTTTCGGATTTTCATCCAGCGTCAGAGTAAATTTATCAAGTTCGTGTAGACAGTTCTCTCCAACGCAATGTTTCTGTTACACTCATTGTATTGAGGTGAACTCTCTATACGAACTTGACATATTTACTCTGACGATGGATGAAAATCCGAAACCAGTCAGAATAAAAGAAATATGCAGCTATGGCGGATAAATCCCAGTTAAACGGATGTATTGGTTATTTCTTCAGAAAACTGGAAAACAAGATTCGCTTCAGCGGGCTAATTTATGTAATAGCAAATCCAGAGGTATCTGATGTATTTTTTCAAGAAATTTGACTTTTAGAAACTCGGGAAGTTGAGAATAGCGGTCGTTAAATGAAAGTTGTATGAAAACAAAATCGATTTTGTTTTTGGCAAACTATTTTTTACGAAATTTGTTATACTATAACTTTGACCCATTTTACTAAAATCGCTCATATTTAAATGAAATATTCATGTTCCATTGTACGGTATGGTCAAACGGCGGTAGCGCTCTTGCCTTTGTTGTTTTAATTTCCATGGGATCTTAAACTGTGTTCATCTAGAATCGTGAGAAAAAATCGAGAGTTACTGTTAGAACCGTTTCTAGTAGCGAATAGACAATAGAAACGTATTCTAATTATCAGGTAACCACATCTCTTCCGAATAATATCGCTGTTCGGAAGGCTTTGATGATAGATTTAGATAGTATTTTCTGATCCAACTCTAAACGAAGACAACCACGCTTCTCCTTAATTTGTAGTTTTTTAAATTATTTGAGTTGTTAAACAGTGCTAGTTTCATTATAAGAAACGCTGTCGACTGACACCGACACTCGTATACTAACCGAGAGGATAAACTACACAGTGGTAACATTCCCAATTTTAGCACAATAGACCGGATAAAAGGTCGCAGTGCATTGGCCACCCGCTTCAAACATTCCCAATTTAATTATTTGGTTTGAGAATGCTCTCTTCATCTGAGAATAGTGAGTCGCGAGACCACTGGGCCTTAAGTGCCTGCAAGGATTATTTGGAATAGAAGGGTAAGAGGATTAAATTGGGAATGTATCTCAGGTTCAGACTAGGTATATGAGAATGGTTAGATAGGAAAAATGAAATGGTGAGTTAACGATGGTTCGAAGGATTTTCAAGTGGAGGAATTCTTTGGAGATTTGAATATTTACAAAAACACAATTTAATATTTTATATTCAATTCAATCTCCATGATCCCATAGTTCAATACCGTATCTTGTTTAGTCAGAGTTTTGATCTGTGCTCGAGTGGTGTTTGAATAGGCGATAGCATCTATCAAGTTCAAGTCTTTGAGGACCATTTTTTGAACCATTCTTCTAACGAACTGAGAAGGGTTTGCAGATTTCTGTATTCTATTATCATACAAATAGCTGAGTCATCTGCATAGATACAATTTCTGGTGTATCTAGGAATGTTTTAATGAATTTTATAATTAATTTGTATTTTATGAATAATTGTAAAAGGACTTAACTAGTTACAAATATGTACAATTTGTATTTTAACATTTCTACGTGTGTTTAGTTTTTTAAATTTAGGTGGTCTAAGTTGTTCGTAAAATAAAAATTATTTTACTTTTTTTAGGAATATCTGCTGTATACATAGCATATAGAATGGGACTTGCGGTACGGCCGCTTCTACTTTATAACTAGAAGAATTTGATATATCTATTCTGATTTGAAAACAGCGGTCAGATAAATATGGCTTAAGAATTAGGTTTTATACTTATAAGCTCCCAGAGTAATCCCGGGTGCCTCAACCGAGCGATAGCTTGCTTTATATTGAGGAAATCTCAATAAGAAAATTTTTTGGAATTTGAACAAAGAATAAATTCAATTTTTTTACCAAGTACTTTCTGGAAAATGGTTTTCAATTGTCTCAATAATAGGATTGTATGCCTGTTCTCTTTCATGGGCACCTTCTCTACTCCAGTCTCTGTAAAATTGTTTTAAGGTAATTTGAACTTTATCAATGTCTTCTGATGTCATCTTGTTCCTTAACACTGACTATAAATGAAATTAAAAAAGAAAATTTATAAGAGAAATATATCAATAATGAATTTGAAAATTGGTAACTTTTCCTTACCATATTCTGTTCCCATACATGCCGTGTATTTTCAAACATTTTCCCTAAATCATGTGTAATCAATTTTAAGATTCTATTATTCAATTCAATACATTTTTTTACTTCTTCCAACATATCCTTATAATTATGATAGGCAATCTGTTGTTTTTCTGGTAACGATGAAAGATAGGTTAACCTCTTATTTATAAAGGCCATCGTAAACTTTCTACAAAGAAAAATTATTATAATCCAATCTCTCTTGTAACAATACATTTTATATTTTTGACTTACCTATAAGAAAGAAATGCGCATATAATTTTGTAAAAATGTTCACTTTCCTCAGCACTACTAATATCTGTTCCATTTTGAGCATTATCACACATTTTGAAAAACATAAAACTTTTTTTACGAAGATGCTAAACTAAAAGGGGTAGATTAATAAACAACTTAGACCACCTAAATTTAAAAAACTAAACACACGTAGAAATGTTAAAATACAAATTGTACATATTTGTAACTAGTTAAGTCCTTTTACAATTATTCATAAAATACAAATTAATTATAAAAGTCATTAAAACATTCCTAGAACGCTTGGCTTTACCACTTCAATCTAACATTGAACAAAGTACACGCAAAACCTCCAAAGGTCGGTATAACTACACCTGACAACAAACAGCAACAATATTTTTTCAAATAAAATAGAAAATATTGTTTATAATAATGAAGAAAAAAATCCAATTTTTACTTTAAAAAAATAATAATAATAAAATAATATTAATTGAATCCTGTAACCAGCAGATTCCCTTTTTCTAAAAGTTCCAAACCATTTGTATTTTAGAAATGAAAACCGACAAATAACCTTCCAAGTTCTTTGGAAGGCACATGGCAAAGAGTTGTAGGTATTTTGGAAAGTAGAAGTAAATAGTCATCTTTTGTTTTGTAATCCACGTCAAGATACTGTAAAATTCAATCAATATGCCGATGTATAATTTTAAGAAAATTGCCGTTGTGCCAACGGCCAAAGTATGTATTCGTTTTATTTATAAAATTTCCGATTAATTTTAACCTTTCTCTCGTTTAATTTAAACAATTCTACACTGAAAAAAATTCATTTTTTTGTAACCAAATAAACATTTTTCTAATCTTTTCCTATAATTTTAATGAACTTTGCCTTTATAGGATTTTATTGACATTATACTTTCCAAAACTCAAAGAAAAACTCCTACAGTTGTTCATAAACATTATAAGATATCCAGAATACGATCATTTTATATGAGGAAAATTAAATATACTCAACAAAATTTCCATGATCGATTGTCACAAATATTGCAAGAATTTCCAAAATTGGATGTAAGTACAAATATTCTTTGAAACAATACACTCTTTTAGAAGTTCGTAATTATGTAATATATATTATTTTTTGCAATTTACAGAATATTCATCCATTTTACGCTGACTTGATGAATGTCCTTTATGATAAAGACCATTATAAATTAGGTTTAGGCCAGTTGAATCAAGCAAGGCATCTTATTGATAAGTCAGTAAACTATTTAAGAGTATTGTATTACGTAACAGAAAATATGGCCTTTCAATATCGCATTAATCTTTGAAATATTCTTTTAGTGTCGCTAAGGATTATCTCCGCTTGTTGAAGTTCGGTGATTCATTATATCGTTGTAAGCAGTTGAAAAGAGCAGCCCTTGGCAGGTATGATATTCTTTTTATTGCCAATTTTCAACTCATCAGTTTTGATTATAGAACGGTAAGCCAGAAATTTTGATATATTGTACATTTGTTTTCACAGAATGGCTACAATTATGAAACGACAGGCTTCTAATTTGGAATATCTTGAACAAGTGCGCCAGCACTTGGCACGTCTACCATCAATAGATCCTTACACAAGAACTATCATTATATGCGGTTTCCCAAACGTTGGAAAGTCTAGCTTTATTAATAAGGTATACCTTTTGTGTTTGAATTAAGGTTACATCAGAGTTTGGAAATTCTATAAAATCGCAGACCTTTTATAGTCCTACTTTTAGACTATTAAGTGTGAAATTGTTAGGATCTAGCAACACAGGGGACTACAGAGACAATCTCTAACTGGGCTAAGATGTAAAATTTATACATTATATCTAGACATTTTTGTATAGCATAACTGCAAATTAGGAAAAGTACTAAATTTACATATTTTTTTATTAGATAACTCGAGCGGAAGTCGAAGTACAACCATACGCATTCACCACAAAATCATTGTATGTTGGCCATACAGACTATAAATATTTGAGGTGGCAAGTGATTGACACACCGGGAATTTTAGACCATCCACTCGATCAAAGAAATATAATTGAGATGCAAGCAGTCACAGCTCTTGCCCATCTTCGAGCGGCAATTCTTTACATTTTGGATCCATCCGGCCAATGTGGTCATTCATTACAAGAGCAGATAGCACTTTTCAACAGTATAAGTCCTTTGTTCTCTAATAAGGTTTGTAAAAAAGATCATGTTATCATAGATTTGGGGGTTAGATTTGGTAAATGCTCTATGTTCTTCTTTCTCTGTTTTATTATTTATTTTTTTGCAGCCAGTAATTGCTGTTTGTAATAAGTGCGATGTGACTAGAATTGATGAACTCTCAGAAGAGAATAAAGCTTTATTGCAAGTATTTACAGATGATAGTATCCCTTTGCTAAGTATGAGCACAGTTACCGAAGAAGGAATATCTGAAGTTAAACAACAGGTCTTCCTTGTATAATCTTTGTTTTGTTATAGAAGCAAGCGAAACTATGGTCCAAAGTAATTTTTTCATATTACTGTTTTAGGCTTGTGATAAACTGTTAGCATTCAGAGTTGAGAGTAAAGTGCAATGCAAGAAAATAGAAGGCATATTGAACAGATTGCATGTTGCATATCCTAAAGAACGGGATGAAAAACCCAGACCTCCATGCATTCCTGGTATTTTATGTTTTATTTTTTCAGAAACTAAATTTTTCAGAAAAAGAGTATCTTAACTCTTCTATATTTCATATTTAATTGCATTTTATAGACTCAGTTTTAGCCAAACGATTGGCAAAGGCTGGTTTAATATCGGCTGAAGAAAATATGGAAGAGGATGAATTGGCAATAAAAAAGAAACTGGAACGTGATATTGAAGTGGAACTCGGGGACGATTATGTGCTAGACTTGAAAAAGAACTATGATCTTCCGGAAGAATATAAATATGATATTATACCGGAGTTGATGGATGGCCACAATATTGCGGACTATATTGATCCGGATATATTCAAAGTATTAATTTATTTATTTTTTCATTACTAACAACGGATTGTGATCAAACAGCCAACATTAAAACCCAGACGCGTGGATTCTCACCTAGCGACAGTGAATATTTTTACTGTCTTACTACCGACCTGCAATGAGTAGTCGCAAAGAACTTGTCACTGCCAACTAGGTATGAATTTGGAACGATCCAGATAAGGTCGTCATGTGCTGTGCAGCTACTCGTCCAGCAGTTTTCTCGGAATATCTTCGAGGTCCATTTTTTCCAATCTGGTATTTGCCCAGACTGTTGAAGCTTACTACATTTACGTCTCCAATGTTTGATGGCAACATAGATACCCGAAAATTTTCCTCAAATACATAATGAGGTTAACCGTGTCACATTTGGATGTGGTCCAAGTTTCAAATCCACATGTCAGCATCTCTTGATCAAGTGTTTTTCTTATATTTTTTATCTAAGTAGATTTGGAGATTTTTTTACTTTTCAGATATTTTCCAGACTGAATTAGCATACTGCATAGTATTATCATATCACAGTTTACTCGATTGTCCATTTAAATAAATTCATATATATTCTGCAAAGTTATGATCCCGGAATACTATACATTACCTAGTTTCTGTATATCAGATATATTTGACCCAGTTAGCATGTGCTGCGTCTTTCCTTTACTGATTAATTTTTCAATTAAAAAAAAATCTCACCCGAATAGATGCCACATAATTTTTTAATGAACCTAGTAGACGCTTCTCTCATAGATAAATCATGATTTTCTCCCAAATATGAACTTTGAAATATTTCTAATTTTAAGAATTATTGTCTTTTTAGTTCTTATCCTCCTATTCACTTATTTAATATCCCTGGCTAGTTTTTGACGGACATTCCGAATTTCATTTTAAAAAAGGTTTTAACAAGTTTAAAGCGTGTTATAACATTATATCTTTCACATAGTTATAATTTTATTTTATTATTTTAGCACTAAGATATTTTAGTTAATTTTGTTTCGTTTTGTTTTTCGTTCATAGAATACATCTTTGAATATGTTATATTGGTCTATGAATATAATAATATATGTTTAGTTTTTCAAGGCCTAAAAAAGGTTATTCTAAGAGTGCCTGCCGACATACAAATAACTAGATTAGTTAGTCTGTAAAAAAAGAAACTTGAGCTTGAAAAGCGTTAAGGGGCCCGTACATTATCAAGCAAATTGCGCAACATAGCGCTGTGCAACGTTGCATGCGCAACGACGTTATCCATACACTTGAATAATGTTTGTTCAAACTTTAGTATTAAGGTGCGAGTTGTATGACAAACATGTCTTCAAGTGCAATTGCAGCAATAATTATTGCGTGTACACTAGATGGTAGCGATGATAATCTTATTAGAATTAATTTTATTTTTTTTAGAATGAATCTAAATTTTATTTAGAATTAACCTTATTAATTTCTCTGCTAACTTCTCGTACGCAGCAGCTTTCAAGCTTCAGTTTTTATAAACCTCGGCTTTAATTTTCCATACTTCTGGAAACCCCATGTAAAATTCAATAAGTTCTTTCCAAAATTCTCTGTTTTGAACGGTCGTCATGGCACATACGCTTATTATCATCTCTACACGGATACTGACCAACTGAAAACTATTGCGCAATGTAGCAACTCGTACATACACTGCTCAACGCGTGAACGATCAAACTTTGTGTCAAATATGTTGGTCAAATGCCCAATGTTTGACAAACAACAATCGCGCACGTTCAATCAAGTTTTATCAAACTTCTGTTCAGTTGCTTTTGACTTTTTTCACCTGTGCACATCGTGTGGTCATTTATTTCAGATTTTCGTTTTATTTAAATATCTTCGAATAAAGACAAAGCGTTTCTCGCGTTGACTCTGGCCCTTTGTATTAAGAAAAAAAGTCAAGACGTTGGTCAAAAGAATGATATGAACTGAGACATAAATATACTCACGAAAATTTGCTGAAAGAAATATTATTAACTGAACCAGGGATCTACGCCAACTTCTGCGAATGGATAGCGAAACCTTCAGTAGCTTGTTGGAATTACTTCGTCCGAGACGTTATTATTCTTTTGATTTCAATTTCCATAATGCCGGAAAGTCTCTGTACAGAGAAATAAACTGGAGTACAAAATCCTTGTCCTTTGTCCCTAGCTTGGACATGTTCACCGGATGAAAACAAAACAAATACTGAAGATGTTTGACAAACCGACCCGCACACCTTCAAACATGTTTGTAAAACATTTCATCAATCAGTTCTTCCATTAAACACGTCAAACAAATTTTTTGTTTGACAAACACATTAAAGAAAGCCGCACACGATCAAACTTTCGTGTTTGACAAACATATTTGACAAAAAGTTTGATCTTTACCGGGTCCTTTTACAAAAACCTTACAGAAAACAATGACAGACCTACGGAAATCCTGTTTTTTTTTTAATAGATATTGATTACTTCTTCTAATATCCAACATTGAGCTTCACTTTGGCTGGTGCTAATGACAACGATCCTGTTCGATTCTTATGAGGACTCCAGCTGTATTCTGGACCCCTAGAGTCGTGTAAAAGTGGGAAAATACATTAGTATCGAGCGATCTTTCATTGCAGATGCTACTAAAATAACGATAGAGCCTGCAGACCGGTGTCCTTCCATAAAATCGCCTTCTTGAAGGCTTGAAAAAACAACTTTTCTGCCTTATAATAATTTTTTATTTAATCTGGTATATTTGTTGTACAGGTTTTATATATTTTCACAAATAATAACGAAAATTTATTTTTTATTTATTTAAGAAACTTGAAGCGCTTGAACATGAAGAATCCCTGCGGGAAGAAGCTGGTTTCTATGCAGTGCCAAAGATTGAACTTGACTCCACATTGCAAGATATTAAAGAATTGGCGTCACAAATACGCGATAAAAAAGCTATAATGAAACAAGAAGCGCGTGTACGTAAAGCGTCTACAAAGCCGGTAATGCCCAGAACTGCCACGCCGAAAGTTAGAGAACGATCTGTTTCCAGGTTTAGAAGTGAACTGGGCAAATTGGGCGTGGAACCTGAGAATAGTGAAAAGGTAATGGGGTTATTTGTATTTGGTTTAAAAGTATATTTTTCAGTCATTTATAATGTTTGTTATGATTTAAGGCGGGATACAAGAGAACCCGAGGAAGATCGCGATCTCTGTCTATGGTCAGTGTGAAAAGATTAAGATTGAGCTCAGAGAGTGCAACTAGAAGCATGTCCAGACCTCCTAGAGATGTATCTGGCGTTAAAGATCCACAGGTATTTCATTGTATAGTTTCATAAAGTTATAGGTTTATAGTAAAACTTCGAATTACTCTTAGATTAAGGTAATGTTAAAAAGCCAGTTTGGACACCTCTTTCGCAATATGCGGCTTCTGACTTTGGAGTTACTAGAATTGTGAACATTGAAATAAGTACAACACTTCATCTGTTGATATGTCAGTTAGCAATAACTTTATCGATGGTTTTTAACATATCTGTTTTTACCATCCACTCAAAGTCCCGAGCATAAGGCTGGCTACAGACTATGCATGTGTTCGCGATTCGTGATGCGCGATACGTGATTCGTCCAGTTCGTTGCAGTGCGTAGTAATTCGTAAACAGAGCATACAGACTATGCGTTTGTTCAAGATTCGATGCGTGATGCGTGATTTATCCATGTTCGTCGCAGTTTCAATTAGTTCACAGAAATTCGTGAGCACGTGCAAAGCCTATATATTAATTACTTCAGTAGCACATATATACTATTTTTAAACTGTATGTACATATTTCTGTTCGGAAAATATGGAGGGTGACGATGATCTAGCAATAGCTAGTGCTGTTTTTATTATCATGGTGCAAAATAAGAAAAAAAACTTCAAACTTCTCTGCCAACATTTTAAAGGCGTCACGTTTTTTATTCCTGTTTTTCTTATCTTTATCCCTTGGATCCCACAAATAACGCAGTTGTTCAATTTCATAAATTAAATCTAGAACGCGTTCATCAGACCACTCATATTCTTGCCTGTTGTCTTCTTCGACCATTATTTTTAAAATAATAAACTATCCTTATAATAATAAAATTAATATTAAAATATTTATAATAAAATTATCCTTAAAATAATAAACAAAATAAGAGAAAGTAAAAAATTATAAAATTAAACGGAATAAAATATAAACATAACCTCCTTGTTTTAACATAACGAACTAGCGCGCACAACGAATTGACGAATTAATTACGAACACAGCCCGAACTTTGGCGAATCAGTGG
>JAAEAF010010517.1:0-39499 GCA_011037195.1 Triatoma infestans
AAACTAAAATTATAAAATTTCATAGAGGACGTACAACTCTTTTAGAAAAACTTGTCTATGAAAATACTGAAATTGAGGTAACAAAAAAATATGTGTATTTAGGCGTACAGTTTTCCTCTTCCTCTATGTTCCTCTCAGCTACTGAACATTTACTACTTTCTCTACCATTCCATGTTAGTAGCATAGTATTTCAACTCAGAACTTGCAGTAATTTTTCTAAAAAAATTGAATATAAACCAATAGCTTACTTAATCAAACCTAACCAGCTTTGCACTCTTTGTAATCTTTAGGAAAATGAAGAATTATTTCATTTATTTATTACTTGTCCGATTTATGACTGTTTAAGAGTAAAATATTTACCTCAGTTATCTATTCTATGTATTATTAGCTAAGAAAAACAACTATTTAATTTACTCACTTCAGTCGAAATTTTGTTGTTTTAAGATATTTAACTTTATTTATGTTGCGTTCATCCATGATTAATGAATAATATAAACTGTTAAGTGAGGTAAATGCTGCTTATGAACTAAAGCTTAATGCTATTATAAGCTATTTAAAATGGTAGGCTAATTGTTTTGCAATGGTTGCCAAAATGATCTAAATTTTTGCCGTTATTGCTTTTATTTTATAATATTAAAAATGTATTTACTTTTATTTTTAAATTTTGTAAGCCAACTCCCTACACTAAGCTTGTAATGCTTCAATGTAGTAAATAAAAAAATGAATAAATAAATGAACTAGACAGCAAGAATTCAATAATAAATAAGATGAAATAAAATGATTTTTAATTTAATTTGATATTAAAGTATTTATTCTTGACTGTGCATGTGTGTATATTTTAAACAAAGTAGGTTTTTTGTTTTGGTTTGTTCTAATGATTACTATTTTTATTTAGTTTCCTTGTTTATCCTGGCGTTTTTATTGTTAAAGCTGTTACTAACTAATGTACTGTCACTTTTGTTTTGATGTGTATCTAGTATCTCTATTTAAGCTTGTCAATGATCAAATTTAATTTATTTACAAAAGTAATTAATGAAAATATTATATGGTTATATTAATACTAATGCCATGATTTATTAATAATGGTACCATTTTTTTAAAGTTTCAATGTTACCGTCTGTTTTCATCATCAAATTCGAATTATATTGTTATATTATATAATATTGCGACATTAAATGTGAAACTGAAATAATATATTGACATAAATTTAGTGAAATAGTGAAATCTAAATTCATGTAGTAAGGATAGCTGCTACTGCATTATTTCTTGAAGTTTTACAAATAAACGTGCTTGAACAGGGATAGTACTCAGGGAGAAAATGTACCACGCAATTAAAACACTACTTATATTAGTGTAAATGTATGCAATTGAATAGCTATCAATGTAGCAAATTTTCAATTAATGCAATAAAGCATATTCATTATTGCTCAATATATATATATAAATGTAAATTTTAAAAAATCAACTTTTCCTGTTACTTACTCTAACTTAATTATCGCATGAACTTATTTCATAAGTAGAACAAAGTTTAATAAATCTACACAATTGCCTAATTACGTAAACGTTGAGTGGTTGAAATGGAATTCTTTTCCAAGGATTTGATAATAATCTGTGCAAAATGTGTGTCTAGTGCTTCGTTTTTATTGACAATTCGGCAGTTGTTCTGCAAAATTGATAAGTAAATAAATGCAATGGTTGTGTTCGTGTACATATCAATGACACATCCATTTTGTGTTTTCAAATGTTTTTTTTCAACCGCTGCTAGTGGTTCTGTTTAAAACATTTCTTTCGGTCTAGTTATCATCTAAGGGGATTTGATGGAGCGATGGTGGTCATATTTTCCTTTCAAGTTCTTTTTCAATTTATTATATATAATTGTTTCTTCATAATAAATAGACTATATATATTACTAATATTTTGAGTTTGAAGAAAATCGGTTCATCGGAAATACATTTATACTGAACAGTTTTTCAGTTTTCTCCATAAAAACGAATGTCATTAAAATTTTATACTAAACGTGAATGTCGGGATGTATAATTTCGTTTGAATCGTTGTTCCGAGAAATTCATTAAAAATTTGGATTATGGGCTTTACTCAAAAAAGTCATTTTATTAACTTTTGATTCTTCCATTAAATACGTGTAATAAATATTAATAAATTAAATCTAAGTATTTAGTAATATTTAGCCACTAATCTCGATTGAGGCTCCTTTCTTTTTTATTTCTTTTTTCTACCCCTTTTAGCTGCTGAATCAGTTTTTTCTTCTTGAGTCACAGGTGATTATGATTAACGCTAAGTTTTTTATTGTCCTCGAAAATAACAAGCATTTTACTGTTTTTATAGCCAAGTTTCATTTGGACTGCAGTTTTACAAAGATAGAAGCCAGCATTTTCCCTTGCTTTGCCATTATGATTCTTGTGAAATATCCATTTCTCTATATCATAATCTATCAACAAACATTTGCGTAAAACTTTTTATATTGTTTGCAGGTCTGTAATAACAAATTATTGTTTTTTTCATATGGCATTGTTAAGTCGTACCCATTATCAGTAAGTTTTCCCTTTCACTTTATTAATTACGAATATACTGCCCAATTTTCAGGGATATTCCTTGAGTATCTATTACTTACATTGATATGTCCGCGAGGTACACTAAGCCTGTGTTTATTAAAGGATATTAGTTCGTTTAGAGGTTAACAAAAAATAGGATAAGTGAGAATGGAAATCTGATATTGTCAATCTTGCGGAAAATTGGAAAGTTCCATTATTGTTTGCTATTCTAAAAGTAGTTAGAAAAAAAGAGAAATTAAAAATTGTTTTCTATTTGTCTTCGCTTCGTGTTTTTATGGTCAGTTAGCATGAAAATTTAGAATATATAGTTGGGTCCGTAATGCTGCATAAAAACAAAATGCAAATTTAGAGTTGATAAAAAACTGGTTCATTTGTGGTCCTACTTCTACTTTTCATCAATATTAAAAGAGCATCTTATGAAACATGGCTTCTGTCTGGTTTTCTCACCTTTAAGGCTTGTGCATGAGACTGTGAAGCTTGTACAATGTGATTAATATTTGGTGGCCCTGAAAAGGGCCGTTGACAATTTTTTTTTAACAACCTGCTTTGGAACTTAATTCTTTTTGGGCGTAGCCTTTGTTGTTGCTGCTGGCTTCTTCGGCTTAGCCGCTTTTTTGGTTTAGGAGCCTCGGTTGTCTTTGCCTTGGGAGGAGCAAGCATCTTTCTTCTTCACTAGAGATGCTTTATCTCAGCAGTCGGCTTTTTGTTTTTAACACTTCCTTCCGACCCTCCGAGTCTGTAAGGCTGCGTTCTATTGCCAAGCTCATAAGCGATGGGCCGGACCATAACGTAGACATGGCCTCAATATGCCTTTTGTGAACAACTAATAACATGGGGCGAGTGTTCATTTCAAAAAATTTTTAATTTTTTTAACATTATTTATAAAAAGTTAAGAACTTTTCAAATGCATAGACGTTTTACCCATAATTCCAACTTTATTAACTATATGTTTATTACGGAAAATAAGAATAAGGTATACATAATTCGATGTTAAAATGACGAATGGGCTGAACTTAAGGGTCACACTCAGTTATTATTTATTAATAACTTCTTAAAATTCCAGAAATATTATTATCTATTTTATTTATGTTATTCTCAATAAACTCTAATACCGAAAGCACTAAAAATTTTCTACTTATGTACTGTTTTACAATATAAAATTTACACTCAAAGTTGGCAAGAATATCACTTTGGATTTGTTTGTGAGCTGCACTTCCACATTGCAGGAGGTATTTGAGAAATGAAAAAATACTCTTAATATTTAAATATTAATTCATTTTTAACCATTTTGTTGTCATAATATTTTATGAAAAGGTTTGTATGTTTCTTTAATGCAATTCATCAGTACCCTAGTAATTGCGATTATGAACCGTTTGCATTTACTTGGCAATATAGAGCAGTTTTTTTTCTTAACGATTTCAAAAATTCATGAAGTACGTAATACGAGAAGAACATGTGTTGATTATTATAAGATATTCTTTATAAGCTTTGTGTTTGCTAAAATTTTGATTCATTTAATATTTCAAATCCTACTAGAAGCTATTTCCACATTAACCGGTCAGTTAAAAAGAATTTTCAAAAGTTATGCGATAAAGTTGGACTGGCCACAATTTTTTCTTAATATCTTTGTCAATTTTATGGCACGAACAATGAAATTTGGTGAATCGCCGGCACAAACGCAGCACTAACGATTGGCAAAGAGAAAAGTTTAAAAAAGTGAATAGAAATTTTGTGGCCAGTCTAACTTGACGCCTCAATAACTTTGTCAATTTTGCAGCACAAACGCTGAAATTTGGTGGATCGCTGGCACAAATGAAACACTTAAGAACAGCGAAGAAAAAATTCCAGAATTTTGATTAGAAATCGAGGGCCAGTACATTTTAGTTGCTGGCCCTGATAAGGGCCGTTGGCGGTCAGTGGAGCACGCGCACATTCATATGTTACTCGCAGCCATGGCCTTTGGTTTTCAAGTACGACGAACAGTTTTTCGTCAATATCTTTGTCAATTTTACGGCACAAACGTTGAAATTTGGTGAATCGTCGGCACAAACGCAGCACTAACGATTGGCAAAGAGAAAAGTCTAAAAAAGTGAATAGAAATTGGTGGCCAGTCTAACTTGACGCCTCAATAACTTTGTCAATTTTGCAGCACAAACGCTGAAATTTGGTGGGTCGCTGGCACAAATGAATCACTTAAGAATAGCGAAGAAAAAATTCCAGAATTTTGATTAGGTATCGAGGGCCAGTACATTTTAGTTGCTGGCCCTGATAAGGGCCGTTGGCGGTCAGTGGAGTACGCGCACATTCAAATGTTACTCGCAGCCATGGCCTTTGGTTTTCAAGTACGACGAACAGTTTTTCGTCAATATCTTTGTCAATTTTACGGCACAAACGTTGAAATTTGGTGAATCGCCGGCACAAACGCAGCACTAACGATTGGCAAAGAGAAAAGTTTAAAAAAGTGAATAGAAATTGGTGGCCAGTCTAACTTGACGTCAAGTTGGACTGGCCACTTTTTTTTCTTTATATCTTTGTCAATTTTATGGCACAAACGATGAAATTTGGTGAATCGCCGGCACAAACGCAGCACTAACGATTGGCAAAGAGAAAAGTTTAGAAAAGTGAATAGAAATTTTGTGGCCAGTCTAACTTGACGCCTCAATAACTTTGTCAATTTTGCAGCACAAACGCTGAAATTTGGTGGATCGCTGGCACAAATGTATCACTTAAGATTAGCGAAGAAAAAATTCCGGAATTTTGATTAGATATCGAGGGCCAGTACATTTTAGTTGGTGGCCCTGATAAGGGCCGTTGGTTGTCAATGGAGCACGGGCACACTTTCAAATGTTACCCGCAGCCATGGGCTTCGGTTTCCAAGTACGACGAACAGTTTTTCGTCAACATCTTTGTCAATTTTACGGCACAAACGTTGAAATTTGGTGAATCGCCGGCACAAATGTAGCACTAACGATTGGTAAAAAGAAAAATTGAAAAAAGTGAAAATAAAGTTTGTGGCCAGTCTAACTTGACGTCAAGTTGTACTGGCCACTTTTTTTTCTTAATATCTTTGTCAATTTTAAGGCACAAACGATGAAATTTGGTGGGTCGCTGGCACAAATGAATCACTTAAGATCAGCAAGAAAAAAGTTCGAAAATTTGAATAGAAATCGGTGGCCTTTGGTTTTCAAGTACGACGAACAGTTTTTCGTCAATATCTTTGTCAATTTTATGGTACAAACGTTGAAATTTGGTGAATCGCCGGCACAAACGCAGCACTAACGATTGGCAAAGAGAAAAGTTTAAAAAAGTGAATAGAAATTGGTGGCCAGTCTAACTTGACGTCAAGTTGGACTGGCCACTTTTTTTTCTTTATATCTTTGTCAATTTTATGGCACAAACGATGAAATTTGGTGAATCGCCGGCACAAACGCAGCACTAACGATTGGCAAAGAGAAAAGTTTAAAAAAGTGAATAGAAATTTTGTGGCCAGTCTAACTTGACGTCAAGTTGTACTGGCCACTTTTTTTTCTTATTATCTTTGTCAATTTTAAGGCACAAACGATGAAATTTGGTGAATCGCCGGCACAAACGCAGCACTAACGATTAGCAAAAAGAAAAGTTGAAAAAAGTGAATAGAAATTTTGT
Source organism: Triatoma infestans (assembly GCA_011037195.1). NCBI lineage: Eukaryota > Metazoa > Arthropoda > Insecta > Hemiptera > Reduviidae > Triatoma > Triatoma infestans. Next base: position 6,216 of record JAAEAF010010517.1, read on the forward strand.
GGCCAGTCTAACTTGACGTCAAGTTGGACTGGCCACTTTATTTGTTTAATAACTTTTTCAATTTTACGGCACAAACGATGAAATTTGGTGAATCGCCGGCACAAACGCAGCACTAACGATTGGTAAAAAAAGAATTTTCAAAAGTCAAATAGAAATTGGTGGCCAGTCTAACTTGACGTCAAGTTGGGCTGGCCACATTCTTTCTTTAATAACTCTGCTAATTATACGGCACAAACGCTGAAATTTTGCAGATCGCCGGCACAAACGCGGCACTAACGATGTGCAAAAAATCTTTTAAAAATTCGATGGTGGCCAGTCCAACTTGACGGACGTGAACCAATCAGCGGGGAAAAAATGGCGTTGACTGAGAGACTGTGCGAATGTGACTGTGTTTGCTTTCTAGACACACATCTTTTTTTAAGCTACTATTCCTTATTTTGTGCTTGGTTTTCTTTCTTTTTTTTAAAATGGCTATCATGAGAAAAAAGTTGAGGCCAGATGTTGTGCTTATTGGAGTAACTTGTACTGTAGCTACATTACTGAGACTATCACTGATTACATCAGAAAATTGATAGAAAAAAAAAATCAAGCAGAAAAAAAAGACGTTCGTAGGTTAGAGAATGGATTCAAAGGGGAAATTTAATGGGTGCATCAATAAGTTTGTTGAATGAATGAGAAACAGAAGACCTTGACACCTTCAAAAATCATTTGAGGATGTCCGTAGAGCAACTTTATCACCTTCTCTCTCTTGTGGTACCAAAAATTCAAAAGTAGGACACAACAATGAGAAAAAGTATCCCTGCAAAAGTAAAATTGCAGATTACATTGCGGTATTTAGCGGCAGGTGAGTGTTTCGGCAGTTTGGAGGCTCTCTACCGTGTGCCAAGGTGCGCTATTTATACATTTTTGCCAGAAGTACTGTCTGCCATCTATGAGGCGATACAGAGATATATTAAGGTAAGAAACAAACTCCAAATTTTTATTTAAGTAAGTAAATTCAAGTTATAAATTTTAAATTGAAATTCAAAAAGAAAAGAATTTATAATATAAAAAGAAAAGGTGTTATTTTATTATTGTGGTGAAGACATTGATAGATATACTAGTTGAGATCATGCATCTCCATTGTTTTCGACGGAATATTTGGCCATATGAATTCCACAGTGGTGTAGTGCTGTTGTTGTATTGGTAATCAGATGATTGGAGTGGTGTATAACCACTAACACTAGACGAAGTGAGGGGCGAAGCATCTATATATCGTATATTGTTTTTACTTCTTCACCTGGTCTGTTTTGGGAATCCAGATCGCTTAAACGTTGTTCGGTAATTACTTCTACAAATTTTTGTTAACATAATAAAGCTCGTTTCATAAAAGGGTAGTTCATAGAAGATTGTAAGTCAACAACAATGTATTTCTGGTAGGCCACTGTAAAAACGTGACCTACGCCTGAAACCTAAGCTCTCCAAGCCAAGAGAAACATATACGCGCCCTATCCGAAACCTAACAACGAGCTCCTGATTCCATAGTTAAAAAAAATGGTAAGCAGGAAGACAGATGGAGTTGCATAGCACATTATACCCAGATAGTACTCCAGAAGGAAAAAAGTGACTTGCAAAGGTAACAAAAAACCGAGAAGCCCTTTGGACGCAGTAAGGACCTAACCTGATGTAAAGTGAAAAACGGTTTCGAGCTAATGCTCCGCAGTTACTGACCGCCATTCTCAATTACTAACCGCCAATGGTTCCCTATACCCTAGGGGTCATACATTCTACTCAAGAGGTTCTATATTCTATGAATGTGAATGACGCGATCTTAGTGATCAGCGATGGAGTGTGGGGGCTAATAAATGTGGAAATAAGTATATAGTGAGCCGTGGGAGCAAACTCTCATATCAGTAACTGATATCGGTAGGTCGGTTTTGCGATAGTGGATTACTCGAAGATTACCAAGCGTCTTAAAAGTTCACCCGATTTTAGCCACTGTGATGATGATTTAATTCACGCCTCCTTGTGGCACCGCTAGAAGAGGCATCGGTCTCGAACTGGAACGGGCTAAGTGCAGAAAACCGATGGAACAATGGTTATACACGTGGAAGTGCTCTACCTCCACAGCGTGAGTGCGCTATCAAAACCTTAACTACCAAAACTCCCCCTAATCTAACCATTATTCACTTTTCTTCAGGTTAGGTCCTTACTGCGTCCGAGGGGGTCCTTAGGCTCTCTCCTTTCCAAGGCGACATATTTTGCCCGGTGTACTTCCTGGGCATAATGTGCCTTGCGACTCCAAGTGACTTCCCAGCTTGGATTAGATAAGATACTTATAGAGGATTATTGCACTGCGACCTGAAAGAACTATTGTGCTTCCCAGAGCCTTCTCAGTGCACTGCCAGCCTCCGACCAGTGTTCTCTAGCTACAGGCAACACTGCCCATCACAGCCCAATCCCTTTCTTCTCACTTGGACGGAGACTCTAGTTTGTGTACTGTGTTTATCCTTGTCTGTATAGGGTAGAGTATATCTAGTTTAAGTTTATTGTGTACGGTTCTGACGAAGTGCATGGAGTACTGAGCTGTGGTGAACGTGGGTCGCTACTTCCCAAGTAACTTCATGCAACAGATACCCCTTGCGGTCCCTTCCCTGCTTAACAACAGAAACCTTTGCGCGCCCTAACAGAAACCTATGCATGTCCCAAACCGAAACCTATACTCACCCCAACCGAGAACTACAGTTGTCCACATACAGCTAGGGACCTCTTAAGTCGACTGTGTCAGAGCCCCGCATGACACAGCAAGGCCATTTATTACTCCCTGATGCAACCCGGTTCCGGCGCCGTTATAAAACAGCTGTATTACCCCCTGGCTGCAAACATCCTGTTGCCACCCTGTTTTAGGGAGGTGTATTATCTCTGCGGCTGCTCCTCGGGACGCCTCCTCAAATGGCCAGAGGTTACATCCGCTGTTTCAAATAATAGATCTAGCACTAATATGCGTAGTTAATATACAAAGTTAAAGAAAATCGTTGGAGCAAAAAACTGAAAAATCCACTCAGTAAAGTGGTATTTCCGGTTGAGGAATTTTGGAGATAACTTCATGCCACCTTTCCCAAGGTGATACCAAAAGGTATGTCAAGTTTGACTTTCTGCGAACAATGTACAAATTCCAATTTTTTGTAATAAATTGCTGGCCTAAGTGTTTCAAGAAAATGACTCGAAATATAATCTCTCTGGTAACAAATATGTTCATTTATAACAGACAGGTAAATGATAAAATAATAGGACCGCCCTAGCGCCATCCTGCTGGACAAGATGTTGGGCCACCCTGCTGTTGGGAATAATAGGGCCACCCTGCTGGACAAGATGTTGTGTGTGGAAGTCTCACAGTTTGTTTGTGTTATCCCAGCTCGAGTGGTCATAATACAAGAAAGGAAATATGACTCTGGGCGCTAATACGCACCGCACTGATGCGCCCCTCATCCTAAAAAAAGGGCCCGAGAACAACACGTTAGGCTTACATTAAGAGATTATTCCGTCTCCTATTTTATATACAATATATGAATCTGATTTAAAAACTGACATTAGTGCTGAGATTAATATTCTGCATTTCGCAGATGACATATGCGTCTCTACCGCATCAATAAGTCGGCGAATATTTGCATAGAGAGACCAACAAAGCCATGAGTGGTTTGGAAAATTGTCATACAGCTGCTTGCTAACTACTTCAGAGCATAAATCTGTTTTGGTTCCATTCTCTAGAAAACGGAGATTTCCCCTCTTCGATTTAGTACAAATAGTTAGCTTATATTTTCGTGCACAAAGGAAGCCAAATTTCTGGGAATATTATTAGATAGAAAACTCTCTTGGAAAAGCCAAGATGAAGAATACGAACAGATATTATAAAAACATTTGAGTTTCCGAGTTGAGACCGCGTCAGTGGTTTGCTAAAAACCGACGTTTCGCCCATGTTGCGATGAGCCTCTTCACGATCGTTACACCTCGAAAGCCCTATTGGCTCATTGCAACATGGCCGAAACGTCGGTTTTTATTCACCGACGCGGTCTCAACCCGGAAACTCAAGTGTTTTTCATGCAAATGGCCGTGGAAACCTAAAAGATCATATGTTGTAATGTACTTAAAGCGACATCACATAGTAAGTGGGGTTCTTCTACATCTTCTTTCGTGGCACAACGGTCCTTGGCCTCCTCCCATAAGTCTAACTGTTTGCTTTTCTTCCGTTCAACCATTAGCGCTATTATCGACTTTGGTTACATTTTCTATGGACAGGTTAAAAAAAACAGTATTTGTCCTTTGGAAATATCCCACAATAATTGTCTATTATGTTTGAGTCTCCTAAAGGGTACACCGATAGATGTGGTGTACGCTGAACCCTGTAAACTTCCTTTCAAATTCAAAACCGCCTTTCTCTCTAATAAATTACTAATTAAACTGATATCTTTCCATTATGACAACATCATTTCATCTCTTGTCACTAAAGTTCTTACACATACAATTACTGGAAAGTTAAAATCGCACCACACCACTTGTAGACAGTTTTATAACTTGTACTAAACTAACCATCCAAATGTTCGCTTCAGCAAAACTGCCCACCGTTAGACACATGGGCACATGGACAACAATACCGCTGATAGAGGATCTATCATCAGACATCCCTATTTCCTTGTCAAATGCAATATCCTTCGCAAGATGAATGAGATTTGGCCAATACATATTTCGTTTTTACAGATGGATCCAAATGTAGTGACACTGTTGGCGCTGCGGTTTATATCCCTTCATTAAACTGTGTAAACTAAATCAGGAAATGTGACAGCATACACAGCTGATGAATAAACTTCACCATATTAAGAGACTGTAAAAGTGCTTTACTAAAACTAAATAATATGTAAGTTTACTCCATGGATAGCCACTTAATCGTTAGTATTATGGAAAGTTTAAATAATGTCAAGTCTTTGGAAAAAGACTTGAGTTTCATTCAGTAAATTAATAATAACCACCCTGTGCAGAATCCGAACTAAACATGTTTATATGCAGAGCACATTTAAATAAGGTCAATATAGTTAATACCCTATTATATCCAGTGTGGAGTTTGGGAAGATCTGGAACATGTGGTTATAATCAATATGAGACCCAGAGAACAGTTGTTAACATCATTAGTAAATATGAAATGTGCCCCTTTAATTATTTGTTAGAATATTTTATTAACTAAAAATAGAGTTTATGAAAACATTAACCAAATTTTATTTTAATTACAATAAGATTCTACCTAAATAATTTCATTTCTGTCAGAACATTGTCAATAACTTGTACCTGGCTCGAAAGCCTACAAGCTAAAGCAAAGAAACTGCGATTTTTCATTTTTGAAACTAGTTTAAATATCATATATATATATATATACACCCTTTTCTAAAAACTACTTCTTCGATCAGGGGAGCTTGCATTGTATTTCCACTGAAAACTCGATATCGAAAATTTTATACGATCGCAATACTACCTCTAGATGAGAATGTAATAAACATTTTATAATGTTTACAATTTCAACAGAGTTATACATTTTATCTCAACAGATACAATATTATGATATGTGGAGATGACGTGATTTAGCAGTGTAAAAATGTGACATGTAAACAAGTTATATAAGAATTACATACCTGATGCCACTTAGATTTTATATTTTATGGCATCACAGATATTTTGCCAGTAATATATATAAAAGCCAGCAGGAAATTTTTAAGAGCATTAATTTGTGAAACGTATCTGACTCTTGTAGAGATCATGGCAAATACAATCTGCATTGTTCTTCTAGCTTCATTGTTCGTTTTGGTAAGTTAGCTTTGTTTTATTGTGGCAATTATCCTTGTGTTTATGATATTTACTAACTCTAATTCAGGAGGCTGTGTATTTATTATACGTTTTAAACATAAAAGAATACAAATTCTGGTGATTTGGATCCGCCCAGGAGCAATATTAACGTAAGTTATAAATGGACTTGTATACTGAAGATGCCACCTCATTTCAGCCTCGTTAATAAACACCAGGTCTGAGGCAAGAGATATTTCCGTTTCCGGATCCGGTGTAGAGTTAACAAACCAAACTTAAAAAACCGAATTTCATATTTCTCCCTATGTCTTGGTTTTTGAGGACCCGCAGAAAAATTGTATTGTATTAATGATTTCTTGGAAGGATATGATCTGCAACTATAGCTGTGATTCTCCAACTCACCTTTCGCTCTCCCCAGGAGATAATAAGTTACGGACCCTCCTTTCCGCTATATCGCAACATTCCTCCAGAAGAGGATTACATGAAAGAAACAATGCTTCAGGTAAACAACGGACCAGAGCATACTGAATAATTTCTACTTTGTTCAAAAGTACCGAACAAAAAGAACCTAATCGGATTATTTCGTTTAGTTCTCAATATTAAATAGTGTTTTGTCTTTCGTTATTTAAGTTTCAAAGATTAGACAAAAATTAATGTTTGGTTGTTTATCGGCCGTTAATAGAGTAAATATTATTGATATTCGTGAACCTCACAAATTTTAATAATATATTAGAAAAATACTGTTTAGACAGCTTACATCACCATTTGTTCATTGCGTCCCTTTTAGGATCAAGTAGGGTTCACTATTTATATTAGCAGTACTTTTTAATCAGATTCAGGAACCTAGAGAGATTCTTGAACATGACAGTACCGTTTCTCTTTTACTTGGCGAAACTAATAAAGACTATGTCTTGGAAGTAGATCTGAATCACCCTACTTGAACCTAACGCTTTGTTGGAATATCTTTGAAGCATTTTTAATCACAGATTCAGCTAACACTTATTCAACATGGCAACAAGGGCGATGCCGTGCAATTAAATTCAGGCGATGTAAAAGGCTCCATCCATGAGAAATCGAAAGAATGCAGTGGTAGTCCACTGCGACCTAAAAGACCTATGATGGATCTTTTGCGTGTGTGTGCATGTAAATGTGTTGTCTACAGTGTACAATGGTAAGTGTAGTTAACAGTTCGCAAAAAAGAAACGCTGAAAAAAAATGTTGAACTCGTCAATTACCTCTATAGAATTATGTGTATTGTGATATCGAATACTTCATGTTATTAGTCTGGAATGCCGAGATTCCTGAAGGAATATCTTTCAATAGGCCGCTATCTTCTCTTTATACAGTCTACCCGTACTGCATTTTCCAAAAAATCATTTGAATTCAGTATATGGCATTTCTTGAGCATATAATAAGAAGTTGGCCCTCGGAACTCTCATTTGGGTAGTGGATTATCCAAATGGTCCAGATCGGATTCCGAAATTATGTAAGCAATTACTGAAAAAAGTGAGAGTATTTACAAATATTCGATGATTTGAGGTTCTACAACAATAAAGATATTTCGTTGATGATATCTTATGTAGTTATCGAACAAAACTCGAATAGTTAAATATTTGTTTTTCTACTAAGTTAATGTATTTTAATATTGACAGTAATTTTGTTAAAAACCAATTAAAAAAGAAATGTCCAACAGAAAATAAAAAAAAAACAAAGAATGCGTATTTAAATTTATTTCAGGGCGATGCCGTGCAATTAAATTCAGGCGATGTAAAAGGCTCCATCCATGAGAAATCGAAAGAATGCAGAGCTACAGTAAACAAAGAACTTGGACTAGCGGCAAGGAAAGTAAAATCCCATGTGACCACTGATGAACAACGAGCATGTGTTAACGATCTGCTAGGAAAGTTGTTTGACGAAGGTAACACAGAAATAGGTTTGATCACCAAGAGATTGATCAATCTGGCAGATTCTCATTTGGCCGATCTGCCAGGCGCCTCAACGACTGATGTCCAGAAAGCGGTTGATTCTGAATTTGCTAAAGTTGTCAATGAATGGTTGCCTGGGAAAGTTGCAGAATTGAATAAATGTTAAGGAAAACACAAATAACTGACAAATAGTCCAGCCAGGTGTAATGTTAATACACAAGACCTAACAAATTACTTTGTTAATAAAATATGTTTACACATTTTTAAGCTTTATTTATATCCATATTTATCCCCATCTTTTTGAGCTGTTTTAAATTAGAATTATTTAATCCCAATGGATAAATAAAAACTTCATCAATACTCAGGTGATCCGCTTAAAATTTCGGGGACTTCATAGAATTTGAAATTGAACATTTTGATAAATCAATCTTCTCCTTCCAATCAGGATTAGCCACTTCTTCAAGGGTCTGGTCATCTTAGCCTAATAACGCTGATACTACCTAAATACAAAATACATACAGAGTGTATACGGAAGGGAAGGGATTAGCTCAATGGTGGCGCGCTGGACTCCTACGCGAAGGTCCAAGGTTCAAATCTAGCAGTGCCGCCCTTACATTTTCTCTTCCTAGAAGCCTCTAAAGCTCATTGCCCGGCGATGGGCAGTGCACGTGACAGCCACGGGGGCACAAAAGATCTTTCAGGCCGCAATGCAATATCCCCTAAAACAATCTAATCTAGTGCATACGGAGTTAGTTAATATTGCAACTAAGTCCGTGTACTCACGCACAATCTCTAGCTCATCAGCTAAATTTACTCAGTCTTCAATATATATTCTTCAGACAACTACATACTATGTACAAACATTGGCTGCCAAGGAACCCATAATAGATCTTCGCAGAGACGTACATATTGCTAAAATACCAAATTACCTTAAGAGGTTTCCTAAACCAGAGTAATTACTTAATAAGTTACCTGAAAACTAAGCAATAAGGTGTCAACAGAGCAGTGAGGAAGCACATATTCAAATTGGCGGATTTAGCTTCACTGCGAAAAGCGAGAAATTGACCACTGATCATCTTGGTCATCTTAGCCTATGTGAATCTCTTTCTCTTTATTTTTGTACTGTTCCTGAAGAAGGCAAACAAAGTTTGTCGAAACGTCGAACTTGTTACTTATTAAAAAACGATTACCAAATTACTTGTTTTTTGTTTTTTACCTTGGAATGGGTCGAGAAGCCAACTAATTATTGCTTTCATATTACAACTAACGGCCAACAAAGAAAATCTTCTGACAATCTAATCTAGTGCATACGGAGTTAGTTAATATGTGCAACCAAGTCCGTGTACTCACGCACTGCTGGATTTGAACCTGGGACCTTCGCGTAGGAGTAGCGCGCTACCACTGAGCTAATCCCTTCCCTTCCGTATATTACGTATGTATTTGTATTTAGGTGGTATCAGCGTTGTTAGGCTAAGATGACCAAGATGATCAGTGGTCAATTTCTCGCTTTTCGCAGTGAAGCTAAATCCGCCAATTTGAATATGCACTTCCCCAGTGCTCTGTTGACACCTTATTGCTTGGTTTTCAGGTAATTTATGAAGTTATTACTCTGGTTTAGGAAACCTCTAAGGTAATTTGGTATTTTAGCAATATGTACATCTCTGCGAAGATCTATTATGGCTTACTTGACAGTCAATGTTTGTACAGTTATCATTAGTTTGGATCTATAACGGTTTGGGCTCATTTTTAAGGGACTTCATTCTACTTTCCTCTCAAAAACTAACAATAATTAGATGTTGGACTTTGTTGAGAAATTATTATGACATGAATAAAATTGACAAAACTTGGGCTTTTTTTTCTAAAAAGCCACAAAATAAACTTTGAAAATCAGAAAAATCTTTGAAAAGCAAATCAGAAATCTAAGCTATGATTCCGCAGTAACTCGGAAAAGCTCAGCTATGACTGTTACAGACAGAATAAGGTAGTACAGATAAAGGTTGGGAGCTCGCTTACGATCGATTTGTCCGTCTAAGAATGCCCCGGCGGAAGAAGTGAACTACCCATGCTTCAACTCCTAAGATAGCCGATGTTCTATTAAAGAAATAAACTGTTCTATGTTCTAAAAGTTTATTCAATTTTTTGTATGTATCACAAATGAAATATACTGGGGAACATTTATATAAATGACTGGTATCAGCACATTTATAAGAATAGATCGATATTCCGCATCTTGTACACTCTGTTAGACCTACAAGCGTAAAGTAGTGTACGAAGAGACATTTTACTCCTAATAAGAACATTAGGGATACATTACGAATACCCATTCATAACTTTCTGGTTAATTGAAATTTCCTTTCGATCATTTTGGGATAAACGACTCTCTTTTTTTTTTCATTTATACAATGAACGGACCAACGTCATTACATTATTTTATTATTATTATTTTTTTACAAACATAATTATATAATTGGACTTCAAAAAACATGTACACATTTTGCTTTATATATGTATTTTTGTGTAATTTTGCAATTACTTTTTTAAATACGTGTATTTTTTACTTTCAAAAATTATAAAATGAAAAAAGAAAATGTTTTTTCACAACTAGTACTTTTAAAAAAAATTTAATTCTACAGTACTTTTATTTTTGCAAGACACACACTAATTTTTTTTTTAACTTCATTAATATCCCGATGTATTTTTAATAATTTACATTTAAAACTTAGATTTAAAATAAAAATTAGAAAATATTATAGTAAAATACAAAATAAAGAAATCCTAATACTTACGGCTTATACCTCGAAATACACATAGGCTAGCATATATATTTGTTTTTTTTACACACAGTTTTTTGTCTCATGTTTGAGGGATCACTCACGCAAGAAATTAATATTAATTTTAAAAACTATTAGGGAATGTTTTTTTAAAATAAACACATAGAAATCAACTTCTAGTAAGTTAACTTCTTCAAATTATTCCCAAGAAAAACACATAACCTGTACAACATCCCTCATTTTAAGAAAGTATTTATGTATATCTTGTTATTTACGAACCTTCCTTTGTTTAATTTTTTTAAAAAGAAAAATAAAAATTACTATTGTTTAAACAGAACATAAAAAAATAGGCCTTATTTATATTCTATACTAAAATTCTTTTTCAATTATTCATTTTGTTTAAACGTTTTTGCAGTAAGAAAGACTGTTTGTAGACTGTTTAAAAAATCTAGAAATTATGCAGCAAAACCAAAAAAAGGAATTAAGATCAACTGATTTAAACTAAAGAAGAAAAAAGAAAAAAAAAAGGTTTATTACATCGAGAACAACACTTATAACAGTAAATCTATCAAATATCTGCTTATTGTTATTTAGTTACCAATGCTTTTAATTGTTTTCTTTTATTTTATCGGTCCGTGAACTTACTTCGGTTTTAATCCATAATGGATGTAAAAACGTAATTTTTTTTTTCCAAGATTTGCTTCTCTTATTTAAGTTCAGGACGGACCAGATTCACACAGATAGATAATCATAGTTACTTTTTCTTTTTATTATTTCTTTAAAATTACAAAATGCCATTTACATTATTAACTTTTTTTTTTTTTTTTTTAGTTTTTATTTCTTTTAAATACGTTTTGTTTTAATACTAGAGGCACGTAACTTGCGAAGAGGTAGTACCAAACTATATACATTAAAAAAATACATTCACATTACCTGCGGGGCGGGTAAGGAGAGCAAATATACAAAATAGTGTAAGTTAATTAAATGTATAATGTACAAAAAAAAGTATATATAAAAGCAAATAATGAATGATAATAAATAGGAATTTAATTTTTTTTTTTTTGTTACAAGGTTCACGATCTTTTTCTCTAAACTTAAAGGAAAGTAAAAATGCAAATTATTAAACAACCTAAAATTAGTTTCTTATAAAATAATTGATCTATTTACAAAAGAAAAAAATTTGATTATAGATCCATTTTAATAAAACAAAGATACAAAAAAAGTCAACTTTTTCTAAAACAAATAAGGAAAACAAAATACTGTAGAGAAAATTTCTGGCGGAAAGTCACTTGTTTGGTGGCACAATTTGAGGATACTTTTATTTTCATGATATGGATTGCAGCTTCTAAAACTCCTTAGTTCCATTGTTTCGAAGCATTAGAAACCTTGAGTACTACTAAAAGGTCCTGAATAACTATTCATTGTAGACAGAACTGAGGTCAAAGGGCAAAATCATAGTAAAGGTAATTACTTGGGACAGTGCTTCTTAAATAACGAACAGAAATGATGGAATCTTTTTTAGATGGAATATTAGTTTTAGTAGTATGTATCTATTAATAGGTTTTTTTTTTCATTTCTTTCTTAAATGCATAACAAAAACAAGATACCGTTCTATCTTTCTGAAATTTACGTCGGGATGATTTGTTGATTGTTAGATCAATGAAAGACAGACATCTTCTATCCACTGAGAATGGCTAAGTTAGTAAAGGCATTTGTCAAGAATAAATCATTTAAAATAGGAAATGCATCAAAGACACACACAAAGGCGAAACAAAAGACAGCTCGCGACAAAAAAGCCAGTGACCTATATTTATTGCTAAAAGAAGCAAAAGTGTTTTATTCTTTTCTACTGGGCATGATACAAATTTAATGTTGAAAAGTGGATTAAACACAATCTACGTGTTGGATTCAACCAGACTTGTAACAGTAGTAACGAATTACTGCAGAAATATGAAATATCCCGCATGTGTTTGGTGTTGCTGAAAGATAGAGTGAGCGTAAATTCGATATATTGAACTGTTTATATCCAGTAGATCTTTAAGGCTTCCGCGGCCATTTTCATGAAAAATACTTAGCAAACCATTGACGCGGTCTCAATCCGGAAACTCATGTGTATCTATGTTTGATAATTGCTTATACAATTTATTAAACATCATACCTCATATCTTAATAGTTTCATGTTTGATGCCTACGACTGCCCCTGAGGATTTAGATACAATCTCAATTATTGTCCATCATGAGCACCCAACCTCCTATTCAACAAATGAAGTTAACTTTAAGCCTGAATACCAAAGTTCTGTTTACATTAAGTACAGCGTAAAAGCATAGAACAAATTGCAATGAGCCCTAATTTAAAATTAAAATAAAAGTATCCCAAAAACTTGTATCACAAAAAAATAATGGATTTTCTAAAACCTTTTCCCACCAAAATTTCCACATGATAAAAAAGAGATCACAAATAAATGAAATACTGAAAAATATGTTTCGTGATTTACTATTGTATATTTATATATTTATTTATTGATGTGGTGTACAGATATTGTATTATATAATTTATTTCAAAAATAATAATTAATAAATAAAAAATAAAGGAAATTGCACATCATAACCTTTTATTTATTGATTTTTTTTCACTTTTCAAATTATTAATTTTAGTTCGGCAGCGCGGGAGTTTTCCTTTTAACAAAACAATGACTTTTCAAACTATTTTATTTTTAATAAACACTGAAGAACAATCGCCGAAATAAAAGCTCTATGTGAAGAAGCCTAATTATGTTTTTTAAAATGCTTTTTTGTTTTTATTTTTTAAAGGAGAAAACATCAATTTTTTCTTATTTTCCATTATCTTTTAGGGTACTCATTATAATAATATACGATTTTTCTTTTATTAAAAAACACTGAAATGCAAAAAGTCAAAACTACAATTTTTCTTTTTAATTTTTTATATATATATATAATATAGATTACTTATAAAAATTTTATTGATACAAATTTTTTTCTTCTTTTTGTATACCAATCAAAATTTTAATAAAAACATTTTTTTTCGACAATATAAATGTATTTTATTTTAAAAATGTAAACATAAATATTACTTCGAGTATAATTGCAAAATATATGAGTTTTTTTTTTAGTTTTACGTTTTTATAAATTCCATTTTCTGTACTATGAGCAGATCAAGTTCATTCAAAAGCTCTTGGCCAGAGCAGGTTTTCTGTAAAAAGCCAGTTTCCCCTGAAGGTTTCTACTGTCCGTTATTCGGGCATCTGTGAATCTTGGCTAGATCTGGGGCTGGATTATTAATGTAAACCGGCTTGTATTTTGGGGTTAATATATTGGCCAAAAGTAGCTCTCTGGATAGCCCAGGATTTTGACCTCTCCACAGACATAGTCCTCCCTATGTCTCTGTAGCCAAATAATGGGTGCAGGAGAGTGGAGAATCCAGATTATTTCGATGTATAAGTGATCAAAACTTATAGGTATCTTTTCTTTCAGATGGCTAGTACGATGCTTTATATATTAACCAATACAATTCGGTATTAAAGAGAAATACCGAATGCATTAAAATACAATCCTGAGTTCCAAGAATATAAAACTTCCATTAAGTTCCATTAATTATTCAATATGAAATACAGTTAACTAAGATTTAACAAAAAAAGACATAACTTTGAAGAAATTTTTAGGTGCCGAGTTGTCTCATTTTTACAGAGACTAGATAAGAGTAGGAAAATTGTACCACCAGTAGTAATTAAAATTTTCTTTGATCAAAATATTTGTATTTTAAAATTTTTTGTTCGTGAACATTTAGCTGTTTAAACTATTATTCTAACAATATCTCCACAGAGTTCCACTCTATAAAGTTCTAAAAAATTAGGCTTCATAAGCTTACAATTTTATAGAAAATCCTTTAAAAAAGAATGTCAAATATTTTGCAACAACTCGATAATAGAAAGAAAAATATATATACGAGTATATTCAAATAAATAAAGACAAATATACAATTATTTGTACTAAAACCTAGAAATGAAACTTTGGAATCAACTGAAAAAAAATGTTCAAAAAGTCTGCGTTTGTACAATATTCTCCAAAACTAGGGAGCAAAAAACAAAGGAAAGAAAAAGTGCCAACGTTTAAATCAAAAGTGGAAAACCATGAAAGCTTAGAATGACGACAATTGTGTTCATTAAAACAAAAATTAAACAACTTCTTAAACCATGAACAGAGAAAAATCACATACACAGTCTAAAAAAACATATCTTCTTTTACATTACATTTGGAAAATTAGGCAAAACAAACATTTTTTTACTATTTGAGGGATTTTTTTTGTATTCTCAATTTTTCTAACTTGTTATGATACATTTCTTTTTTGATATTATATGAGCAATAGCGAACAATTAAAAAAAATAAAGAAACAATATTTCATATATATAGTTATGAAAAAAGATCGATTAAACACACTATCACTTTCTTTGTTAAGGTATTTCCCTCGCATTATTGTTCTCGTCTTCAATAAAAATGAATGATCCTATATTACACCACATCCTTTAAATAATGCAAATTGAAAAATTTGAAAAAAATAATTAGAACGCAAACTTGAAAAGTGCTACACATCTTTTTTTTTTAAGTACAAAGAATTATTTTTCACTGCAGTCATCTAGAAAACAGTTGGACACCAAATATACTTTATATATTTATTATTATTTTACACTAATAAACAATGTCTGTATTTATATTAATTTTTACGTAAAATAAAATAAAAATAACATCCAATTTAAAAAAAATAAAATAAATGTCTCTATCATTTTTGTTAAAAAAAATTCGAGTAAAGGGTTAAAAAAACAAAAATACAATCTCTTGTTGAGAAATACTTTACATTCTTCTTCTCTCTCTTTTTAACCCTGTCCTTTTGTGTTGATTAAATCAGACCATCTTGTCTCAAAGAATAGACGTAACGTATGACCGGCTTTGCCAACCGGTGAATAATCTTCGTTGAATTTTTCACAATTATCAAATACTAATCGCACATCTGATGCGAATTCGTCTCTAGATTTGTATCTGAAAAATAAAGAGGAAAAATTAAGTAAAATTTAATTCCTTTTACAATGTATCTTTTTTTCGTGGAAGTTAAGTTATTTACATGGCGATGTGATTATGTCTTGAAAGTATGGTCTAGCCACTTCTTCCGGGATCTTAGGAATCCTTTCGGATATTCCAGACCAACAACATACTCACACAAACCCATTCACTTATACTTACATATTTTGTAAGTTATATTCTCTGCAAAATACTGTCACCCAAAGAGCCCTTAGTTCTTTTGAGTCGCAGTGTATTTCATTTTAAGATCACTCCCTCTATACTAACAAATCCGTTGTTTAAATACTTATTACAAGAGATAAACTGCTTTCAGAGATCCGCCGTTTTTTTAACTTGTTTACTGCCTCGATACGCGGCTGGATATCAAAAATGAAATAAACAGGAATTAGCGAGGGGCAATTAAAGGCGAAATTTTCTTCAATAAGTTGGCAACACTAGTTAAAATATCTCCGCTCGGAGACAAGTGAAAGAAAAATTCGGATGAAAAGCTGTGCATTTTAAGATTCATAATGCAGTTTTTAAACTTCAGTTGAAGTTAAATCCCTTCTATTTATTCGTCGGACTTAGCAACCTGCAAATGAACGACTGCCGAAATTAGAGGACTTAGAACGGAAAGACCAAGACGAAAATTGGTTATTAACGGAATTACTAATTTCAACAATGAATGTATTTGCGTACGTCAACGAAACTAGTTTTCATTTCCTTGAAGTTCTAGAAATACAGTCGATGCTCTGGAACAATCCCACAATACATGGAACGGTTTCCCCGACATTAAAAGCACATAATGGCTTGAAAAAAACGATAATTTCTCTCGTTCCTCTTTGACTTTATTGCAACGGAAGTTATTTTAAAAATTTATGTGCCTACTTAACTCGTATGATGTGAGCAAATACGTATGATGTAACTCATATTATATATGAGCAAATAATATCCAAACTCGTATAAATGAACACAGACAAACAATTATAAATAAGAAATAATAAAGAATTTTACTTACTCATTACTTGTAAGCCTTTTTCCAATAGTCTGCAAATCCATTGGATTTCTAATAACTTTTTTATATGTTGGAAATTGTTTAGTATTGACGGCAAGTAAAAACGGCCAAGCTTCATCGTGCCCTTCTAATTCATCTAATATTATCCTACAAGGTGCTAATTCTTTACTTAAACGTTTGCCGGTTTTTTCTTTTTTTAACGTACTACTTCCGCTTTCCTCTTCTGTGGTGCCACTAATTGAAACAAAAAAGATGAACAAAACAGAAAAATAATTAAAATATGATGTTTAATAAATATAAGAAACAAAATTTAATTATACTAAAAACTAAAACTCTTGGCTAAGAACTCATGAATGTGAATAGCATATATAAATTTTTTGTATATAAAACAACAATTATATATAAACATAAATATATATTTTAGTATTGACGGCAAGTAAAAACGTCCAAGCTTCATCGTGCCCTTCTAGTTCATCTAATATTATTATCCTACAAGGTGCTAATTCTTTACTTAAACGTTTACTTGAACATATATATATATATATATATATATATATATATATATGTTCAAGTAAACGTTTAAGTAAAGAATTAGCACCTTGTAGGATAATAATATTAGATGAACTAGAAGGGCACGATGAAGCTTGGACGAAGGATTATTATATTAAGGATTTGTTATTTTTAAGTTTCGTTATTTTTAAGGATTTGTTGTCACCAAAAAAACGTAACAGTCTGTTTTGTTGAAAATAGCGAACAAATAAAAAAAAAAAATAGAAGGGGGAAGGGACATCTTTTCTTGTCAGTAAGTTAACAAATAATTACTAGGCTGTGTTAAAGGGCAGCAGTGTGTTGTTTTAGAAAAATCCCCCTAGAAAGTTTACTAGTTACCAAGTTGAACTTTTGAGTGAACGTACAATTTGGATTAATGTTTACATAAACCAGGCTCCAAGTGGTAATTCAGTATTCAGGTAACTCTTTTGCATTCCTTTACCTGTTCCTACTTACTTAATGCTATTCAATATCCCTATTATTGTGTTACCGTGAATTGCTTCGACTATTTGATACCTCAATATTTATAAGGTAAGGTACTAAGTTTGAATTTATTGCTCTCAGTGCGTTCTTACATAATTCTTCATCCTCACCTTGTTTAAAAGGAATTTGTAAGCAGTTTGCAAAACCACTAACCTGGTTTCATCTGGCGAATAAGCTGAATTATATCATTTTAATTCTTTTCAAGGTGAGTTAATTTTCCTTTCACAGTTTTTCTATGAAGTCAATTATTAATTGCGGGGGATGGTTGGTTTGCCTTAGGGAATAGTTCCGCCATCTCCCAATCTCTCACAAGCTACATATCTCTCTCTCTCTCATCATTATTAATTGTCTCATTTGGCCCCGTGCCCCTCATTTGATACTGTTGAAGTATTTTAAAACTTCTGTACAAGAAAGTTCTATATTTAGAGTGAGTATTGAAAAGCGTGTTGAACTTTCTGAGCTTGACGAGCCATAAACGCCAGTGTATAGCTTTGAGGCTTTCTATTCAGCGAGTGATCTCCTGCGTCCACGTTCGCCGGGGCTGGACCCAAACGGAGTTTTGGAAGTTGTAGTTGCACCATTTCCGCCTGGGCTAAAGGGAGAACAACATTTGTAGAAGGGGACGGAGGCACCCAACCGCTCTTTTCAGAGCGAGGGGTAAGCTTCGGCTTGAGCCTAGTGTATATATTGTACATAGTAGAGACAGTTGTTTTTAACTGTATATAGTAAGATTAGTTTTGATATAAGTATGACGAGCACACCGATGAACGCTAGACCGTCTAGTCCGTTCTCGGATATTGAAATGACACCACCTTGCTAAAAGGCATAATTAGAAGGAAATTATTCGCTGACGAGCAACAAAAAGTTGCTACATGTTCGACGGTGGTCAACAGACCACTAGTGACGTGGTAGTGAATACTGCCGAGTCCATCGAACCCGAGAACAAAAATGGTAACCGCATTGAGGGGGGCAACCCAAAAGAGTATGTGACTAGGGACCCTATCCTCAGAGCAAGCGAACAAGAGCTTGAGTTGATACAATACTGACAGGAAGCAAGTGTGAAGATAAATAAGACTCACACCTTGTTCATAACGAAAAAAGTAAAAGAAGTAACAGCCATCGTAAGTGAGATGACCACCTGCGTCGCCTGGCTTGAGGGCAAACTCGCTGCATGCACCACTGAGACAGCTAAAAAGCAGCAAGCCTTGGAAATGGCGGTTCTATGTATATTAGAGAACACCGACCCGATCAAGGCTGATATAACTAAGCTGTCCGTGAATTCGCGCGAGTCAGCTGAGGCCAGTAGTGGTACAAATCAGTTTAAGACAGTAGACACCGCGAAACCCGCACCTGTGAACTCTTACGCGGGAATAGTGTCAACAAGAAGCCAGCCTGAGGGAAAGCAGGCTAAATCAAAACAAAATAAAAAGGCTCTGAAAACTAAAAAGAATAACAGCCTGAAAGGCAGGCAGCGAAAAAGCCGCTGCCCCCGAAAAAGCATCTCCACAAGATGATAGGGCAGTAGAAACCAGCGATCAGATAAAGGAAATGCTTAAGGGAAGTCTTAATCTTTCTGAGGAAGGTTGGCAAGTCTGTCCCTCCGACGAGCCAGAAGTAAGACCCACGTTGTAGAAACAGGAGGCCCTGAGCAGGCGCATGCCTTATTGAATAATGAAAAGTTGAGGTGTGCTGCCTTCCAGGCTGAGCTGCCTAAGAAAAGGCTTCCAAAGATGATAATTTTTGATGAACCAAAGCGACCTCAATGAGGCGCGAATCATGAAAGCAATGTATGAACAAAACCCAGGATCGGTATTGCCGAAACCTGAATTCCAGCACTCCTTTACAGTGTTGGCCAAATCAGGTGCGAGCAAAAATGGGTCGCAAAACTGGATAGAGAGGTAACGCCCAAAATGCGTGAACTTCTACTGAAAGGAACCCTGAGTAGTGGCAGGATAGAGTGGAATCGCTGTAAGGTGATGGACCACAGACAGGAATCACGCTGCGACAAATGTCAAGCGTATAGGTACGTGGCAAAATTCTGCAAAGAAAAAGAGCCGACTTGCACATTGCGCCACTAAAGGAGATACGTATGAGAAGTGCCCAAAGAAAGCCGAAGCCCCGGCATGTGCTGCATGTAAAGTGTTCCGAAAGCCGCACAGCCACTCTGTAAAGAGTTTGAAATGCCCAGTGTACCTAAAAGCTCTTGACCGACAACAAACCAACATAGATTATGGAAAAAGCCCATAATTTTACGGACAGTGGCCTGAGAGTGTTGCAGCTGAACGCGCAACGCTCGATAACAGTAATGGCCGAGGCATAGACGGTATAGGCGGGGAGCTCGTCTATACAAAAGGCATAGATGTTGCGTTAATCCAGGAGCCCTACATGTTCAAAGGGCGGTTAAGGGCCTGGGGTCGCAGCATCGTATCGTTCACGCTTCCTGTGATGAATGAATATGGACTGCTGTTGCAGTGTGCAACCCAGACATCACTCTATTGCGTCTGCCACAGTACAGCACCAGTCATTGTACCTGTGTGCTGTTAACGGCTGCTAATGGCGTTGAGTTGATGCTGGTGAGCTTGTAATACCAGCCGTCGTGCGACACAACGACGACTATAGCTCATTTAAGTCGGCTCCTGCAAGAAAATAGAGGAAAAAAGATAATCGTGGCCGCTGACATAAATGCATGGTGACCCATGTGGCATGGTGACTTTAGATGATAGAGGCAGCACTTCGAGGAGTGCATTGTCTCTAACGATCTATGCGTCGTGAACATGCTTGGACATTTAAAGACATATGTAGGAAATGAGAACTGCGCCCAGCACAATCTGGATGTCACCTTGTTGAAATGTGACGTGCATGGTTGGAAGGTGACCGACTGGGTGACTGGTGATCACAGGGCTATACTTTTCGATGTTGCCTGGGACACCAAACCATGTCTCGCCTATGTGGGTCTGGAAAGGCACTCAGTCAAACATGCTGACTGAGAAAGATATAAGACTCTCCTTCAGTGCAGTATTGCTCCCATACATGCCCAAGAGGATACCATTGCTGGTGTTGATATGGCGGTCACGGAGCTGACTGAGGCAATAGCGGCGTGAAGAAAATACCCACTAGTCCTACGCGCCGTGTTCCTTGGTGGACACGGGAGCTGACAGCAGCCAAAAAAGAAGTAGTCAGGAAGCGAAGACGGTACCAACGGGGAACAGAATGAGGAATCCCGGCAAAGATATTTGGATGAGCATCGGGGTGCCCGAAGGCGATATAAAAAGATCGTGTCCCAGGCCAAGACCTTAAGCTGGCGGGAGTTTGTGAAACCAGAAGGCAATAGAGATTCTTGGGGTATTGTGTACAAGTGCAGTCAAATAAGATTAAGACAGACCTGATACCAGTTAGTCTAAATACTGACGTGGTTGCGGGTGCCTTGTCCTGGCGGGAGTCAACTGAGATTTACTGAAAGTACTCCTCCCTGAGGATAACGCGAAGCAGCCTATGAGTCACCTGCTCTGGATGAATCTATAACCGAGTTTGATATATATGATTCTTGAGTTCGTTATTGGCGAAACCAAGAATAAAAAGGCTCCAGGAATGGATATGATAAATGGAGAAACTGTCCGGAAAAATGAGGACGTTTTAAGGCAGTATCTGCTTGACCTTTTCCAATGGATGCCTGAGTCTGGGATAATTTCCCAGTCAATGGATAACAGAGCTTGTCAAAGTATTGTATAAAGGTGGAAACAAGCCCATCGATGATGCAAGGTCGTATCGATTGATACAACTCCTGCTCGTTTTTGGGAAACTGCTGGAGAAATTGATTATAATGAGATATCAGTTTCAGTCCCAGCCAGTATGGTTTTGTATCGGGAAGATCGACAGTTGCAGGCCGCATTATCTAGGAATGCACACCTGCACTGATAAAGATATCATATCTATATATATGAGTATTAAAATCAATGCACAGAGAGAGAATTAGAACCAGTTACATTTAAACAGTTGTTGCTTTATGTCTATAGTTAATTTCTTGTTTGTATTATTTTGAAAAATAAAGTTTTTTTGGGGAAGTTCGCGGTTACTGTTCTATAACTGGCAGTTATCCCGACCAAGTTACTTCAGTGTTTACTGTTAATTGCCGTCAATCAGTAACCCGATAGTGCAAGTGAGATCTGTTATCCCGCCAAATGCTGTAAATGATAAAAGTGAATCAGAAACCTGGCTACCTTCCAGCAATATCGCAACAAGGCGAGCAGTCGTGCGGAGGAATCGGACTTTTCTGAGGAAGTACTCGAGCTCCCAGAAGACTTCAAGGTAAACCCACCACTTAGAACTAAATTCCAATTAACAGCATCCAAAATGGCCAACATATCGCTACCTGTTCCTCATGACATTCTCAAGTATATCCCAGAATATGACGGAGATAGTTACGCCCTACCCCATTTTATTGATACATGTGAAGAGATTTATGACATATATTGTGCGAATAACGTAAAAGAGAAGGAATATAATCATTGGCTGATATTAAAAGCAGCAATGGCACAAATAAAAGGTCCGGCTAAAATTACGGTATATAATAATAACTGCAGAAGGGTGGGGGAAATTATAGAGGCCCTCCGAAAAAATTTCGCGGATAATCGATCAGTACCCGATCTATTGGCAGAAGTAAATTGTATGAAATCAAAACCAAGAGAACACCCAATAGAGTTTCTAAACAGACTTCGACTTTGAAATTAAATACGTACCCGGAAAAACTAACGTAGTAGCATAGCGACACTACATTCTCAACAGAGCTCTACAAATCAAATAACTTTAATGGATAAAAACAAAGTACTAAATGTACAATAAAATCAGATAATTATAGAAAGAGCTCATCCAGAAATCAAATCAAGCAACTTAAAGTTTTCAATAAAAACCGCTTAAAACTCGTAATAAGCAACATTGATAACGGTGAACAAATAAAAACCTTTATATTAGAATATCTAAAACCCAATACAACTTACGGGGATTACTGTCAGAACTCACAAACAATGCAAAATGAGTATGACAGGATATTCCTGAGTTTCCAAAATATTATCACTACTAACTTTAGAACTATCAAAATTAGACGCTATTTCAAAATACTTTTAGACGAAGAGGACAACACAGAACAGAAGGAGACTATTGCCAACTATCATTGCGGAAAAAAACTATCACCGAGGCACTTCGGAGTCTTACGAACACATTCGGCGCAGGTATTACTGGCCCGGTATGTTCAAAGATATATCCAACTTCATTAATCAATGCCCAACTTGTATTAAAGTAAAATACGATCGGCAACCTATAAAATTAGTTTATAACAAAACTCCCACACCTGATAAACCATTCGAAAAATTAGCAATAGATGTCTTTAACTATAATGCACAAAAATTCTTAACCATGATTGACTGTTTTAGCAAAAAATTAACAATATATCCAATCAGAACACACAATCAAATAGAAATACAGAAAAAATTACGAAATTACTTCACCCTATTCCCCATACCAAAACAGATACAGATGGATAACGGTAAAGAATTTGATAACAACGGAGTAAAAAATCTATTAACGATATAGAACCCCATTATGTAACACCTTCACACTCTCAATCTCAAAGAATTATCGAACGAATGCATTCAACTTTAATAGAATTATTAATTTCTATCCAATCACAAAATAAAAACAATAATCTGAACACAAACATACAATTAGCAGTATTAGCATACAACAATAGCATAATAACCAGTTTGAAACTGACCCTCATGGAAATTACGTACGGAACCAATAACATAAACGCAGACAATATACAAACCACACTAACGGAAGAAAGAACTAAGCAATACCATAATGACCTAGAACTAGTACAAAAATTAATAAAGGAAATACTGAACAAGGAAAAAGAAAAAAGAACTGAAAAACTTAACACCACTCGGGAACAGGACATACAATTACCAAACACCATTTACATCAAATCCACAACACATAGGAAACACCATCCCAAATACTTCCCAGTATCCTATGATCCCCAAACCCGACTGGCCACTACTTCTAAAATAAAAAAAATCATTCTAAATCCACCCAAACAGAGCAAAAAGACCCAGAAAAGTAACTAAAAACAACTCTGTTTCAGGGCAGAATGAGCAAAATAATAATAGCAAATACACTGATCCTTCTGGCTCAACTATGTCTACCCCTAATCAAAGCGCACAGAATATACGACTTAACCAAATCCCCAGGAGTAATACCCATCCAAACACAAACGTCCTTAGTGATAAATCAAACTTACTCATACATACATAACATCAACCTAAATAAAATCAATAACGAAATAATAAAAATCGAACAAAACCTAAGAAACATCGACCCAAAAAGAAGAGATCCATTTTTCATCAAAACTATAGATTCCTATATAGAATACGCAAGAGACAAAATAGACCACATCTACTTAAACAAATTAGGAAGACAAAAACGAGGACTAATCAACGGATTAGGGACAGCCATATCATGGATTACAGGGAATATGGACGCAGACGACAAAGCTAAATACGATCAAATAATACAGCAACTACAAAAAAACGAATACACTCTAGAACAGAACGTGGAAAACCAACTCTCGGTAAACACGGAACTCATAAGTAAATTTAAAATAATTCAAAACAACAATAATAAATTAAAAGATTATCTGACCATAATCTCTAATGAATCAAAAGCACTAGAGTTATCACAGCAGTATAGTTTCCTCCTCAGCACACTGCAGTTATTAACCAACAAAATCAGTGATATTGATGACAGCATAGAATTTTGTAAACTAGGTATTATACACTCCAGTGTAATTACTAACCATGAAATTGTAAAAATTATAAATCAAACAAAGGTTCAGTTTATTAGCAATGATCCCGAAATATTATGGCAATTAGGATCTGTGAAATGTGCACTACATGACAATTATGTTTCTTACATTTTAGAGATCCCTTTAAGATCACCCTCTTATGAAACCATATTTTTCCTATCTCATCCAGCAAAGGTAAAAAACAATATTGTAGCAATTTATGTATACCCGCAAATGGTGCTCAGACAGTTCCACGAGTTGTATTCAAGTGATAATTGTACCGTCGTTAAATCCAATTGTATTGTAGAAACATTCAACCAATAAAAAACAATAATTGTGTTGAGAACATAATAAAAAAAGAAAGACATGAATGTGAAACAATAACTTTAAATGACCCAGAACCCTTTGTAAAGTATATACCAATTATTAATAAATGCTTGTTATACAAATATAAGGATTTGGTCATAAATATTAACAATATAACTAATGCAACAGTATATTCCAAACAATGCTACTTGTTACAATTAGATCAAAATGAATTTATTTATAATGTGTCAAAACCCTATGTATATTGGGAGATAAATATTATTAATATAGAGAATACGCATGTAAATAATCCCAATCATTTTAATGTGTCATTTGAAAAACTTCACCATTTAAATGTTAAAATTAAGCCTTTAGAAATATTTAAGGATGTAACTAATAATAATATTCACATTATATCTTTGTATTCAATCATAGGAGTATTAGTAATAGTAATAATATTATATTGTCTTATTAAATATAAACTTCACAAAAAAACCAAAAGTACAGGAAACTGGAACCAACACACCAGCCACCAAGAGACCATCATACCCCTCGCTCAAACCCTCGCCGAGGACGGCTCCAACTTAGGGAGGGAGGAGTTACAGGCCGCATTATCTAGGAATGCACACCTGCACTGATAAAGATTATCATATCTATATATATGAGTATTAAAATCAATGCACAGAGAGAGAATTAGAACCAGTTACATTTAAACAGTTGTTGCTTTATGTCTATAGTTAATTTATTGTTTGTATTATTTTGAAAAATAAAGTTTTTTTGGGGGAAGTTCGCGGTTACTGTTCTATAACTGACGACAGATGCGATATCAAAAATCCTGGAATTGTGCGTGGCAGTGGGCACAAATACGTCCTCACAGTATTCCTGGACATAGTGGAGCTTTTGATAATGTTTCGTGGCCGATTGTTTTGGAGTCACTCAGAAGAAGAGATTGTCCGCCAAATCTTCTGAAACTGATTCAAAGCTACCTCACCCAAAGGTGTGAAAATACTCACGACTGCATGTCCAGCTTGTCAGCCCGACAGGCAGCTGCGTACATTGCAACATTCTCTATTACGCCCCTATCTCTTCTTCTGAGGGACTCAAGCCATTTCTTTTAATGGCGGTGCTAGTGCTCAAGCCGGCGAAATTTCAAGGCCAATAACTAAAGGTTGTCCGCAGGGCTCGGTGGTGGCCCGTTCCTGTGGAACCTAGTTATGGATGAATCGTTAAAAGCATATTGAGAATATGGACTATTGTGATTCAGTTGCATACGCTGATGACCTTGCAATAGTTGTCCATGGTGATTCTCGTCGGGAGATAGAGGAGCGTGCTAGCGCTGTAGTGACCGGGATAAAGAATTGGTGTTAAGGGGAGAAGCTGCAGATTTCGTTCGAGAAGTCTAGTGATGCTAATGAAAGGCAAGCTTCATCCCAGTCGTCCTCCCTGGATTAGGGTGGACGATCACAGAATAGTCCACGTGACAAAGTTTGAGTACCTGGGCGTGCTGTTGGATTGGAAGCTTTCTTTTAAGCCCCATATTCAGTGGGTTGCTTCCAGATGTCTCAACTTGTACCAGGGAATAAACAGAGTAGCCCCTGGTGAGTGAGGGCTGAAGACTGGCGTGGCGTTAACCATCTATAGGGGCGTAATAGAGAATGTTGCAATGTACGCAGCTGCCTGTTGAGCTGACAAGCTGGACATGCAGTCGTACAGCGGCACTCTATTGCGAATGCAAAGAGCCATTTTGTGGTCTGTAACAAGGGCCTATGCGACATCATCCACGGCTGGTGTGTTGCCGCTTGATCTCCTCGTACAGATGAGGGCCTTTAACCATAAATATAAAAAAGGGGGAATGATTGTCTTTGATGGTGAGGAACTGTGCAGTCAGACGCCTCGTGCCCTTACAAAGAAAAAGATCCGAGAGTACAAGATCGGGAAGTGGCAAAGATGCTGGGATGAAGCAGAGAAAGAGAACCACATATGAGATCTTCCCGAACTTGCATCACAGACTGTCGTTTCGATGGCTGAAGCTATCCCAAACCGTAACGCAATATTTCACGTGCCACGGAGTGTTCAATTCTAAGCTCCATGAGCTAGGATTGAGAGATTCCCTAAATTGCGAACGCGGTGAAAGGGACACAGTGCATCACGTTTTCTTCCGATGTCGTCTCCTCGGCGAGGCAAGAAACCATATGGAATTCAAGCTGAAAAGGAGGGGAGAGAACTGGCCGCGAGATTGCTATGAGTTGATGAAAAATGCTATAAATTTTAAAGACTTTGTTAAGTTTGCTCGCGAAGTAGCGGTAACGAGTAGACGGATATGTAGAGGTCCGCCTCCACGTGGCAGGGATGGCTCCATATAGGCAGGGATGCCTACTACGTAGACAAGGCTAAGTAAGTGACCACAGGCACCGTTTTTGGCGCTATGCGCTAGTACGGTGACCTGGAGTGTGCTCCAATATTTTTGAATTTTTGTCTCTCTCATCTCTGGTTCTCAATCCTATAGAAGAGTACCTGCTTTAGCCTATTTATAATAGAACCTACCAAAGGACATCTATTTTAACCCATTGTTGCTCTCTTACAACGTTGTAACTACTTTCGATACTTGCAGTAGACCTTTTGGTAAAGGTTATAGCTTTTAATTATCTTTTACCAGTTATTCAAGCGTACTGTTTTATTCTAGTGATACCACAAGCTACTTTGATCATCCCAGCTAATTCCTCAGTTCCTGTGGTGGTCCTCCGAGTGGACGAAAGGGTAGATGTTTGTAAACGAAGTGCTTGATTCTGGATGGCGAATCAGCCAAATGTGCCCGCTACACTGCTGGTTAGGAAGTGCATGGGAATCACTAATTATGAAAGAGAATGAAGGGATAGATTCTATATTTTATGAAAATTGTGTCTTTTTATTTATACCTTTCAGATTCTCATCCAACCAAACGAAGATATACCTAACATTAATTACCGGAGGTAAACCGGTTTACAAGGTTTCAGTTTTTTACCTAAACCTTCTATGATTAACTTAAATCCAGTGACGATATTCAACCGGTTCTTCAAATAAAAAAATTTAGCGAACCGGTTATTAAATTATCCGAAAACAAATTTTATTTATTATTCTCCTAAAGAAAGAGTTGAATACAAATTAATTGTTCCCACCAAAATCTGCAAATTATTTGCATTAGTTTGTTATATATGATATAACAATGAGTCTTTTTAACAACACGAGTTCAATGCTTTCCTAGAATAAATGTAGTCAATATGATAGTAGAAGAATAGCATTCGAACATGTGCGCATTACACTTTGAGCGTGTGATATGCGCGATGAAATTTGAATGATTAAGAATTGAGTAATTAAGAATTATAAGTTATGATAAAGAATGATTGCTGTAAGTTCCGCAGAGGCTGAACGAGGGTTTTCTGTAATAAACACAATTTATTCGGGCAAAAGAAATCGCCTCGAGGTGAAAAATGTGGCAAATCTTCTAGCAATAAATTTGATCGGAATTCCAGTGGACTTAGCTCGAATGAGTTAAGAAATCACAACGAAGCTGATGACGCTAGGGACAAAAAGCATCATCCACCTGAAGAGAGATATTATAGGATATATCATCAATATGGAAATATCTTGCCAAATAAATAAGTTTTATTCAATTATAAAAATGGTTAAATTCTTCTTGAACCTATAAGTTGGAAAGTACATCGCAGTGCGCATGTGCGCTGCTACACTTTTCTGTGTGGGGGAGTCATGCAAAATTTCTGAGAAGTTTCAAAAAATTTTTAGTGCGAAAGAGGGTCACGAAACCAAAAACTGATTTGCTTCTATTTTCAGAGAGAAAAATCACCTGCCTTTAGAGAACCAGGTTCTTGGAAATTTGGGATATCATCACTGCTTAAATCGTATTTAGGTTTGAGGGTCTTTTAGCCTTGAGATTTTTCACCATTCATTCACAATTACTTCCATTAGTATGATGGATGTTTTGAGAACCATCCAGAGCCAATTTTGACATTTAGGCGCAGCCTTTCTTATATTTTGCCTTTTGAGAATTGTCCTTATTTGTGGTTTTATCCCATTGATAATATTCTTAATACTCACAATATTTACTTGCCTATTAGATCTAGGTTTGCGCTGTATACTAATTATTTATCAATTATTTGCTACACCATTTAACTTTTCTTAACTTAATTATTTTCTTTCTTGTTGACACCACCAGTTTCTCACAAATCTTGGTTGATTATTTAACACTTATTTAATAGCCTTCTGGTAGTAATATTGGTAGTAACCAATATTTATGTTTGCCTTTCTGAACCAAACTATTACATAATAACTTCATTTTTCTGCATGTTGAGAACACCAGTCTTCTCACAAAGTGACGGTGGCCTTTTGTACTGCCAGCTCTTTATTTTTCTTTGCTTTTGTCAAACAATTATTTTCTAGTTTCGTTATTGAGAATACCAGTCTTCTCACAAATCTGTGGCGGACGTTTTCGTGGCCAATACTTTATTCTCGGTGCCTTATTACAATTTTTTATTATTTGGGCCTAATTTATTTATTAGCTACTTGCCTATTTACTTAAATTATGTTTTTTATTCTGGGGTGCTATTTGTGTTTTCGTTTTGAAAATATTTTTCTTCTTTTGGGCCATAGTATACTATGACTTTTTTTGTGTGTATTGTTTAATTAATTATTATTTATTAATTAATTATTTTAATTTATCTATTCACTAGGTCTCAGGCTACTCAACTTTCTGCTCGAGCTTTCAATCGGATTTGTCGTTTAGCCCTTCAGAGCTTCACAACGCTCCAAAATGAGATTGACGCTGCGATTGCCTCCCGTACCACTGATGTTTCAAAATTTCGGAGTATTCAGAATACGCTTGATAAGACCTAGGCAAATGACATGACTAAATAGACCTCTTATGAAGGCCTATCCGAACCCTTGAAGGACTAACCGAAGACAGGCTTGATGAAGGCTTGGACTCTATACGGGATCTCAATAACCAAATGAGCTTCAAATAAGTGAATTAATTATTAAGTCAGAACCATTGGCCAGTTCCACTCGCTTCAGTATAGATCCATCGCAACCCACTGCTCCTTCCTTTTTAAATGCCTCTACTACGGGGTTTGCTAATCATTCTGTGGCCAAATTCTCTGGGTAATTTTCCGATCGGACCAATTTTTATTTTCGGTTCAAGTCAATTGTCGACTAGAGTGACAGACTGAATTTACTACACAAAATTTCAGTAACTGTTGGATTCATTGGACCCTAACCCGCGCAAATTAATAGCGCATCTAGAATTCAAATAGGAATTGTATACGGTCGCAGTTGAAATTCTGAAGAAGCGCTATGATAATCCTAGGCGTTTGGCTTTTCATCATGCTGAGACCCTCTTCAACTTGTCCAAACTTAACTCCAAGTCACCAAAGGACTATGCCAAGTTTATCGATGCCAGAGTGTATATTTATCACTTCGTATACAGCCCTAATGCCTAAAGAGCGTTTTAATTGGACCAAATCTAAAGGGCGATGTATTGTTTGTTTGCTCATTCTGGTAAATGTCGTGCGTTGGCCAAGTGTCGCGTTTGTAAAAGGTCCCATCACTCTTTATTGCATTTTGGCCCAAACACCACTTCACACCCCAAGGTTTCTAAACCTTCTATTCAGACTTCTCAATTGAAGTCTGCCCTATCTGCTGCGACCTCTGGGTCTTCTACTTCTACGAATAAAACTAACCAGTAAAAAGGAAGCTTTAGCATCTGCTCCCTCTTCTGGTCGTACTATTCTCATGACTACGACTTTAATTAAATTATATATAATTGAGGTACTATATAACTATATAGTAGCTACTACTATATAGTAGTACTGGTAGTAGCTACTATATACTACTATTTAGTAGTACTATATATAAAGTAGTAAGATACTAATATAATTAGTAGTAAGGGCATTGCTTGACTCAGCTGCTGGGGTTCATTTATATCTGAGTATTGTGCCCAAATATAAAATTGTGCGCGCACTAGAACTACTATCACCATCGAGGGCGTAGGCTTAGCTTCAACTACCTTACGGGGAACTTCCAACCTATCGATTCATAACGTTCAAGGTCTCTCAATTGCAGAGGATCATCCTTTTTTAATTTTGCCTCGCCTAACACAGCCTACGTATATCTCAGGCGTGTTTCACCTGAAGGCGTGCCAAGACTCAAAATCTTCCCCTGGCAGATCCAACATTCGATCGACCTTCGCAAGTCGATTGTATAATCGGAGCTGATTTATTCCTTCGCATTTTCTGTAAGATCTCTCCAATTCACTTGGCACCAAACTTCCTATGGCCGTTCCTTCGGCGCTCGGCTTTGTTATTATGGGGTCAGCCCCAACAGCTCCCTCTCACAATTCTAACCTTCTCTCTTCTAACTTTTGGGACTGTGCATATCAGTGCCAGCCTAACATATGGGCCCTTCTAATAATCTTCATGCTCCAGTAGACAATTCTGGAAAACTGAGGAACCTCCCTCAGCTCTTCCAACC
Source organism: Triatoma infestans (assembly GCA_011037195.1). Classification (NCBI taxonomy): domain Eukaryota; kingdom Metazoa; phylum Arthropoda; class Insecta; order Hemiptera; family Reduviidae; genus Triatoma; species Triatoma infestans. The sequence goes on from JAAEAF010010517.1 coordinate 37,518, forward strand.
CCTTCTCTGTGTGAACAGGGGTGCAAGGAGTATTTCAAGCTGCTACTAGTAGACTGGCCTCAGGCAGCTATCAAGTGCAGTTGCCTTTTGTTCAAGTCAACGACTCCTCTTTAAATAATTCTTATCAACATGCTCGAATACGTTTTATGGCATTGGAGCGGCGGTTTCTAAAGGACTTACAGGGAAGGGAATAGCTAAGTAGTTAGTGTCCTGGACTCCCACGCGGTGGTCCCGGGTTCGAGTCCAGCTGTGCTACCTTTAGATTTTTTCTTCCTAGGAGCTTCTACAGCTCACTGCCCGGTGATGGTCAGTGCTGTCTGTAACGACAGAACACTGTCCGGAGGCCGGCAGTGCACTGAGAAAGATCCGGGAGCCAATGACCTTAGATGTTGGCACGCCTTAAATTAAAAAATTAAAAAATAAAAATAAAGAACTTACACTTAAAGAAACTATGTAGATTTTATGCAGGACTACTTTTCTCAAGGCCACTCGGTCAAGGCTACTACCTTACCGTCGTATTTTATACCTCATCATGGTATTTTCAAAAAACATGGGGATAATTCTAAAATTCATGTAGTTTTCAATGCTAGTGCGAAAACTTCGGGCGGCTGCTCATTAAATGACCTGCTCTTTGGAGCCCTAGTCTTCAACCCCTCTTTCTGTTATTACTGTGTTATTTCGGCGGTTTCCTTTTGTATTCTCCTGCGATATTCAGCAAATATTTAGACAATATTCAGCAAATATGTAGTCCATCCGGCCGATTAGACTTAGCAGGCCATTTTGTGGCGAGATGATCCTAACAAGCCGCTTCAAACATATCTTCTGACTACTGTTACTTATGGAACGAGATCTGCTCTAGTAGACTTGCCTTAAGAACTCTAACACAGTTGGCAGATGATGAGCATTGCCGGTTCCCAAGAGCGGCTTGTGCTCTTAAAACCAATCTTTCTGTTGATGACATTTATCTGGGGACAGATACTTTGGCGGAGGCTGTGCTCCTTAAAGACGAATTGGTAACCTTGTTAGCTTCTGGCAGCTTCGACTTAAGGAAATGGGTTTCCAATGATTCCCGTATACTACCAGGAATACCACCGTATCATCACTTGTCTTCATGCAGCAAGCGACCAATCACTATACAATTTTCGTGCTGGACACCTAATGGGATCCCGTTAAAGATATTGTGGCGTTAATGTGGATGTCAAACCTCTCACCTTTGACCGTCTAACGAAGCGCATGGTTTTATCTACGATAGCTCAAATATTTGATCCGTGTGGTTATTTTGATCTCCTTATGTTATTATGACAGCCAAACGTTTCTTACAGCGCCCTTGATTGGGACCCTCCTTTAGACACTGCCCTAGTTCAAGAGTGGTTTTCTATTGTTGCTTCGATTCCAGATTTATCTGACTTATCTATTCGCAGGCCATTCCCCGGTGTACCTGCATCGGGATCTTATACATTGCATGGCTTTTGCGATGCCTCAATACGAGGCAATGCCGTACCCCTTTACTTGCTTTCGCCGACATCCAATGATTCGCCAACCTTAATTGCAGCGAAAACGAGGATTGCACCCTTAAAAACCCAATCTATTCCATGCTTGGGGCTCACCTCCTCGCTCTTCTCGTTCACCACTACGTAATTGTTAGCTGACACTCTAAGCGTTAAGGATATCCATCTTAGGTCCGATACCCAAATCTTCCTGGCTGGATTAAAATTGAACCATATATGCTCGATACATGGCGAACCGACTTTCTAAAATTTTAAATCCGCTACTAGGCATTTTGTTCCATCATCGTCCAATCCAGCCGATTTAGAGCTCTTCAGTAGCCCAACTTGCTACCTGTTCAATGCGGTGGCATTGAAATGCCACCCAAACCTCTCCGGATGCATGGCCATCCAACAGTCTATTGACCCGCCTATAGATCGTTCCGAATTGGAACTTTCACCTACAGCTTATTCTTGTTGTACTACAATGGTCTCTCA
>JAAEAF010010520.1:0-13438 GCA_011037195.1 Triatoma infestans
TTTTGGACTCAGGAGACCTCACACATGTATTTTTGGACTCAGGAGACCTCACACATGTATTTCCGGTGAAAACTCATTGAAAATTTGGCACAATCGCAACACTTCCTCTTTTAACAGTGTGAGAAAGTCAAAATGACTTACATACATCCACTTAAAAATCCAAAGCTTACGATTTAGAAGCCCTGAGCTTCTGATCTAAAATATAATATATATGTCTGTTATATACATAGTATACCAAAATAAAATATATACGTCCAAAAATCCACCTGTGTGCACTCAATCCTTTATGGGTTATTTTCAGAATTAATTTTAAAACTGATATTATTTCAGTAAATAGAAAATGAGGCTTTAACAGTAGTGAAGGGCACCTGTAATGTAGAAGACGGTGCCCATTAACTATCCCAGTGCAGGAAGGTTATTACAGATCTGTATGGCAGGGACATTTGTTCTATTACGCTGGAAACACACAACAATGCAGCAATGTATGTATAAAGTGTTCTAGTAAGTGTAACCTTCACAATTGTGTCAGCTGACATACTTAGTTTTCTCTCTTCAATACTGTTCAAGGCAGCTGTCTGCTCACTCTGTTGAAATAAAGGTCCTAAGGGCACCCGACTATAACTTATCACCTCTATTATTTAACTTCAACATTGTTATAAGAATTTTCTCGGAAATATATGTAAACAATTTGGCGTGAAACATTCACACAACCATTTCTTATTACTTTCTCCCCCCCCCCCCAGTAAAAGGTAGTATAGCGATCGTGCTGCCAGATTTCCCAAATTGTGTTTCCACCGGAAATATATTTTTTGGCTTTTCCGGATGACGAAAAAAATGGTTTTAGCGAATGGTGTGTGTGTGTGTGTGTGTGTGTGTGTGTGTGGATGGGTGGGGGTTTTTATTAACAGAACATCTAAAAATTGAAAACTCGCAAGACGCTCAAACTAGTATTTTGTTTAGGCATACAACCGCAACAGAAACGAAGATTATGAGCAAAATCCATCAACCGGAAATGCGAGTCCACTATTTTTGTTTCAGTTTTTCGTAATTTTCTCGAAAAGTTCCAACAGTTTTCTTTAAACTTCAAAAATTATCTTACACGTATGTACGTAAATTCGTATCTCTTTTATTTGAAACATTATTCTGAAAGAAATATTTTAGAGAGGTTTTAGGAGTCTGTCACTTTATTTTCAAATTAATTCCCACAAGCTTTCTTGTTTTGACATAGTGTGCTCCACATAAGGCCGCTCAGATATACATCTAACTGTCTACTACCCTGTTTATGGCCCGCCCAACTAAACATTGTAAGGTTGCAATTTTAAAGGAAATTTCATGATTAAATTGCATTAATTAGAGCGAGCGAAACTCGTGTGAGTTTTTACAATCCTAATTGACAGATTTTCTTTGAGCATTGAATTTTGACTAAATTTAATTCCTTTTTGCATTGCATAGACATATTGATGGTGAGGATTATATAGTTTGTTTTTAGAAGATAAAGTTTCCTGATTGCGATCACAATGACTGGCAGTCGTCAGTAAAACTTGTTTGGTGCTTTAAATTGAACCTTGTGGCTATGATTGAAGTTTGGAACAGATTGTGCAAGTCTAAACCTTGAGTGAAGAAAAAGAAAGACTTTTAGAACCTGAGAAGATCGCAGCAGTCTCTCGGTGGACTCACTCACTCGGTGGACAATCACTCGGGGAGAGTTACAGGCTGGGGGCAAAATATATTCTAAAAATAAAAATGTCAGAATAAAATAAATAATAATGGAAAGCAATTTGTTCCAAGAGGCCAAACCTAGGCAGTGCATGTAATTAGTAAGTTTAATAGTCAAATATAATGTATACATTGGTCTGTATACTGCAGTCTGGTTACTGTATATGGTGATGTGTTAGAAATTAGCGTGTGCAGTCTGCAATCCAGGGGTAAACCATTTGTTGAATATCCAATCTTATAAAACAGTTTTACGAACTTGGTTAGACCACGACATTACAGGACGACCAACACCACCATTTCTATCTTCTGCAAGATCTCACTGTAACTCTGTGGTGGCTGGCGCCCCGGAGTGTGCGTGTGTGTGTCTCTCTTTTTGTACATTTTTCACTCACCCACCGAACGAACTGACGGCAAGCCAGTTTTAATTGCTAATTCTCGTGGAATACTAGAGATGCCAGCGAAGAGATCTGCACAGTGAACGGCTACTCCGCCACTCAGGGGTACTAACCTATTCTAAAAGTCTGGCGAGCGGGCGGGCCAGCCACACTAATGGGCAGATGTTTAGTGCAGATGTCTGGTAGGTTGGCTGCACTGTCTTCAAAGATTTATAACTCTCTTTCTCTCTCTCCCTGGCTCCTTACAAATACAACTAATCGAACCGTGAATCCCAACATGTATACAAACAATTCTTCTTGGCCAGATAAGTTGGTCTGTAGGTCCGCTAATAATGGCAAAACTGATACGTATCATGTGTCTATCTTGCTACCCCACAGCCTCTACTTAATTGTCATGTTTGAGGATGTATTTTGTTTTCTCAGAAATGTTTAACTTATTTATCCCTAATTTACCAAGTTATTAGGTGAGAAATGTACGCTCTGTTTACTGTTTCCTTTTCATTGTTCATTCGTTTAGTTGTCATTTTTCATTCAAGAACCAATCACGCCAAGAACCAAGTAAACAACCACTCTCCTACTTTTCTAAGTATCGTCTTCCAATTTATTCAATGTGAACTTCAAATGTTCCAATTTCATATTTTTAAAGTTAATTATTCGCCATCTTCCCTTACTGTTATAAGCGAAAATATTAAATCGTTTCAGTGAAAATGAAAGAAAGTGAATTTTCTCAGAAGAATATATTTGAAGTTCCTGGGTGAAAAAGTGAAAATAAACAAACAGTTTTTCTGACACGGCCAATAGCGTCGGTCAGAGGTCGCATACATTGAAATTACTAAATTATGTAAATAATACTATATATGTAATTTAATAAAGTTTAACCCCCTAAAGTCTATTTCGAAACAGCACATGGGTCTCTAGTTTTAGTGGAGAATTGGATGATTGTTTTTTCTTAAAGCCGGAAGTGTGATGTAAATCGGTGTACCGGAAGTGTGACTTCATGAAACAGGTTGTGTTCAGTTTTCAGTATTTTTCTCAAAAACTGCTCAAAAAATGTCTTCTATCATTGCATAGCGATTAAACATTTATTGTCGCTAATTTTTATAATTTATAATTTATTTTATTTTTGAAAAATTGATTTTCTAGGGGCAGTTGGGGATCTGATGATGCCGAGCTATTAGTAGGTTTCACAGTTGGTATTACATCTAATGCCATTTCTTTACAAACTGTAATAGTATCATAATTGTAAACAATTCGACTACTGCGAAATAGAAAAACGCATAGTTATACGCTGAATGACATTATTTGGAACCAATCATATTTCAAATTAAACAAAATAAAGAAGACGGGTCATTTTGTGTATGGTATGTTCGTGTTTGTGTGTGTGTGTATTTGTAGTTTTTAGTATACAATGTTTTGTAAAGTGTGAGTGTGAGGCATAAGTTTGGAATTAGGTCAAAGCCTCAAATAGATAGTTCACCACTCTCAACTCTTCTACAAATCAAACACACACACACACACACACACATACACAGAGCCTCTCTTGTATATATACATTAACATCTTTAACAAAACCATTCTCAACTCTCTCTCTCTCTATATATATATATATATGAGTGTGCGTGTAAATATATATATATCTACTGTACACAACAAACTGCTGTAGTAAACATAAACAGTTTAAATACATAAACATAACTATTATCAAAGTTCTTTATATCCTAGGGGCTGTGGTATCCGCTGCGTAGTATTGCTTTTTTTTTAATAAAATAAATCAATTAGGTTCTCCAGTCACCGCTCAATGATACAACCCTTACTATACTTTTCTTTTTCTGCGATCCGTAGGCGGTGAGGTGGCGGAGCCCTTTATTAAATAATCTAAATAAATCCAAACCATGTAAATTGGAATAAGTGAAAATCGTGTGAGTGTTGAACATCATATTTCTATATAAAATACAAACGCCGTCAACATCGGTTGCCACTCCTCGGACTTCTTATACTTCAGCTTTCTCAATTGGGCAGGCATTAGCTGATATAGTTAAGGACCTTCGACTTTTTCCGTCAATATTCGGCAAATTTGCAATTTCTTGCAAAGACCAATCGAACGACACACTGAGTTCAGAACCTAACCAAATTCTTAGTACTCCCTGAGGTTGGAACCCAGCTAGCTGTTCCCTTCTTATAAATGATTAATATTTAGCTTCTCTTCTACTGACCGAATACGCTTCGATATTCTTCTCAATTATTATCCCTCCTTTAAGTTCTTGTTATCACTGTCACTGAATTGATTAATGTTTTATCGATTATTATTATTAAATTTTAACAAAACGAATAAGTTATTTCTTATTTATATGGATATTAAAGCATAATTTTCATCAAATCTTTGGCTAGTAACTAACTTGAAAAGGTTGTAATCTTTTCTTTTTTTTTAAATTTTTGCAAAATTGAGCTTTCACCGTATTTACATGATTAGAGGTCCTCTGAGTCCGAAAAAGTGGGATTTTAATCTTTGTTTGTGTCTGGTATGGTTATTTAAACTCAAAAACGCAAAATCGCAAAAAGCTGAAACTTAAAATTTGTTCAAGTGTAAATTAGGAGATGCCACAATAATAAGCTTTTGGTCAAAGTCGATCGACTGATATATTTTTCAGTTTTTGCGATTTTCTCTAAAAGTAATAAATTACAGTGTACATTTAATTATAGTACAGTATTTAGTATATCAATTATCTACCCCCGAAAATCCCACTACATCGAAAAAATCGTTACAGGTGTCGAATGAATCGTTACAGGTGTTGTCGAATGAATCGTTACAGGTGGTGTCTAATGAATCGTTACAGGTGGTGTCGAATGAATCGTTACAGGTGGTGTCGAATGAATCGTTACAGGTGGTGTCGAATGAATCGTACAGGTGGTGTCGAATGAATTACAGTTACGTTAGTGGGTCGAATGAATCGTTACACGTGGTGTCGAATGGAATCGTTACACGTGGTGTCGAATGAAGCGTTCCACGTGGTGTCGAATTGAATCGTTACAGGTGGTGCGAATAATCGTTAACAGGTGGGTCGAATGAATCGTTACAGGTGGTGTCGAAGGAATCGTACAGGTGGTTGTCGAATGAATCGTTAAGACGTGGTTGTTCGAATGAATCGTTACAGGTGTTGTCGAATGAATCGTTACAGGTGGTGTCGAATGAACGTTTAGGTGGTGTCGAATGAATCGTTACAGGTGGTGTCGAATGAATCGTTACAGGTGGTGTCGAATGAATCGTTACAGGTGGTGTCGAATGAATCGTTACAGGTGGGTCGAATGAATCGTTACAGGTGGTGTCGAATGAATCGTTACAGGTGGTGTCGAATGAATCGTTACAGGTGGTGTCGAATGACAAATAAAACAAATAAAATATTCGGTTAATTCGCGTTTCCGGTTGATGAATTTGAACTGAAATCTTCATATCAGATCCCAAATCTTCAAGTACAGTGATACTCGCAGAACATCAGAGTTTCCAGTTGCCATCCATATTGTACGGATCTCCATGCAAACACCTCCCCTCCATGCAATCACCAGGTCATCTCCCCACCCACCCAAAAATTATTGAAACCGTTTTTTTCTTTTCAAACATATAATAAAATCTTAAAAGATGAAAGACAGTTCACTATAGAAAGTGCTTTTACTTGGCAGCTTCACATTAAGTTTAATAAAGATGGTTTGAAGTTTAGAAACTTCAAGGTCCTAAACAACGTCATGAAGTAGGCAGCATTTACCCTTAAAAGCGCCAAGAATGAGAGGGTAATAGGCCTATTTATTAGAGGTTGCTAACCTCATCTTAATGAGGCAAACATTTTTAAAGAAAAAAAATGTTTAATGGAAAGGCATAACCAAAATAGTTGGAGGTGGCACTCCAGTTTTTCATGTAACCTTGTCAGAGTCCACATCATCACGTCGGCTACCATTCACTATAAATACTTGCCGTCTTTATGCTACTAATTGACGTAAATATAACTACAGTCCACAATACAATGATCTAGGTTCATGGTTTTCTCTAAACTCTGTAAACAAATTACACAAATAAATGCCTATCACTTTTACTTGATCTATTTTTCCGGAAAAAAAGGACCTTTTGGAGAGAATTTTCCGTTAAAATTTTCTTGAAAGTGTATCCAGTACAATTTAAAAGTTTCACTCCCGTTATAATATTAGGATATTATAAGAAAACTGATGGTAATTCCAAATTTAATGAAAATCGATTAACGGGAAGTGCGACTTTACACAAGAGTTGGAGTTTTTCGGAAATTTCTTGTCAAAGTCTGGAGATTTTCAAGCGGATTTTCTCTCTCTCTCTCTTGTAATACTGTCTACAGACACTTTACCGGAAAGGCTGATTCAGAGTTCAGTAGCGGGAGTGTTGAAACGTTAGCCTTCAGTGTACAGTGTCATGACTGTACTGTTCTGCCACCTGGTGGTGAGAGGTTCAAATTAACTGAAATTTAATAAAATTCCGCCACCAAAAGCTTTTTGGTGTTAGAAAGCGTGGAATTGACTGGAACAGAAATTCATGAGAGTATTTCCCACAGTTTCTAATTTTTTGTTTCACACAATTTCTAATATTGCGATCCTGCCAGATTTTCGAAATTGAATTTTCACCGGAAATTCATATTTTGAGGTTCCTAAGTCCAAACAAATAGCTCTTAGAAAATGGTCTGTGGGTGTTTGTGTGTGTGTGTGTGTGTGTTAAAAGTATATCTCAAAAAAGAAAATTTGGAGGAAGGTCAAAATTGGTATTCCGTTTAGAGTACTACCTCCTCATGAGACAAGAAGATACCAGCAAAATCGTTTAACCGGAAGTGCCTCTTTGCTGAATGATTATTTTCAGATTTTGAAAACGGTGATTTTCTTGAAAACGGCGTCAACAATTTTCTTAAAATTTGATATATCAACTACACATGCATGAGCTACGAGCTTTATTCGAAACATTTCTCGAGAAAAATTCATTATGGGAAATTTTGGGGGAAGGGTGTGGTTAAGGACCCCTCTCAACTGCTATTTCACTTATTACACAATTCTGCCACTAAATAATATTAATTAGAATTATATAAGTTGCCAAAATTCCAGTTTGAAGAAAATCAGTTGAGCGGAAGTGCGACTTTACTGAATAGATTTTTCAGATTTCTGTGATTTTCTCCATAAAAATGCCGCCGACGGTTTTGAACACTAATAGGAATTGGAGAAGTGAAGAAAATTTGCCATTTCTCAGTAAGAGTAAGTAGTGTGAGTGTTTCGCACCAGATTTTTTAATTGAAATAGTCCGCGAATAAGTTTATATTTGCAACGTAGTAATGTCAGTGACCTTTGTCGGGTGGGCGATGTTACTAAGTAGTTCCATGAAGTACATAACAGATCTATTTCAGCTACTGAAGAATATAAATTCAACAAAACAACAACTATCTGCTATTTGCATTGTAGAACTCAGAAATCCTAAATAATTTAACCACACTCAAGTCTATCTTAACTATACAACAAATCATGACCGGAAGGAAGTTCCAAAACCTGTTCCAAAATAACCTTCAATTATCTTTCTCTCTCATCTACTATTTCTCAGACACAGTTTTGATGTCCAAAAGTTACCCAATAATAACTTCCTGATATTGTTCGTGTCAACAGCCTCACACAACACATTCACACACACACACTCACACACAAAATATCTCCATTTTAAATTCTTTACAATATGGCAACATTACTTTACAAAATTTTTTGTTCTTTATCTTCTTTCAGTTTGTTCATCTGTTCGTTCTTTCCATTTTACTTTCTCTTACTTCGGCTAATATACCAACATGGGATCTTGACATCATGTTTTAGGTAATTGCAACAACTGGATACTTATTAATTTCACTTTATTTTCTCTCACTGGAGGTCAGAGCAAGGGTACTGCGATCGTCTCACTTTTCGGAAAAAGTTTTATGTATGGATGTGTGTGTAGCCAGCTTAATACAACACACGGATACTCGCGAAAAGTTCGTTTCAGTCTTAACCCTGCAATAAATTTTTTGTCAAAATTGGTCAACCAAAAATTCAAATTTTTTAAATTCACAGTAGATACATTCTGGAGCCTTCTCAGTGCACTGCCCATCACCAGACATTGAGCTGTAGAGGCTCCTAGCAAGAGAAAATCCACATAAGCTATTTTGAAGGTTATTAACAATGTTGGTGTTGCAGAATGAAGGAGTTTGTAATTTGTACAAAATTCAAGTTTAAAATCGTTTTGTGTAGTTTCAGGTACTGATTTTCATTTATTTTCTTAAGGAGATCTCACGCTAATTAATGGCTGCTCTCCCAGTTATAATATAGATCAACCAAAATTTTTGACACTCAATATTACAAGAATTATGTCCGACTTTGTACGAAAGAATATGAAAATTACGGCATATATTAACTTAAAATATACCAGTTAGTGGTATTCTCCTAACCTGTGCTTACAGCAATAAGTTAACAAATAACGTTTTATAGCTTATGTTCACCCTTTATCTTTTATCTTTCACTGTATAAGTTTTGAAGTGAACTGATTTCGAGGTTCAAAACATGTTGGTTGTATTCTAACTTGGAAAGTATAACATTGTTGGGCCATATAGCTGCACAATATGGCTGCCAATATAGCTGCACAATATGGCTGCCAATATGGCTGAACAATATGGCTGCCAATATGGCTGAACAATATGGCTGCCAATAGGAAAAAATTTGGCTGAAACATTCACACCATTTTCCCTTACTCCAATTTACCTTTAACAGTTATAAATAACAGATTTTTTCAAATTTTTAATTCTAACTAGATGCTTAATTGTCTTCAACATTATATCAATGGGAGAATGTAAATTTAATTAGATGATAGAATCCTATAATAAACTAAAATAGCACTTTAAGGGAAACTAACCCCCACCCCTGCCCACAAAACCACCTTAAATGAATTTCTTAAGAAACGTTTCAATAAAAGTTCTAGCTCTTTATACTATGTGCAGTTGATTTGCTTATTTTGAAGAAATCGTTGATGCCGTTTTCGAGAAACTTTCAAAATACAGATAAATCCTTTCAGTAAAGTGTTGCTTCCGGTTGAGGAGATAACTTCCTGTTGGACCCATAATGATAGCTAAGCAAAATGTCAGGTTTGAACTTTCTACGACTTTTTGGTTTAGAGCCATGCGTTTCACACACATACTTTTATTTTGTACAACCACTTTTTCAAACTTGTAGGACTCCAATACGTGTGTTTCCGGTGAAAACATTATATCGAAAATGTTGACATGATTGCAATACTTCCTAGAAAGTAAAAATGGCTCGATATAAAGTTCTAGAAGGCTAATTTTAATGATAAAAGGTTGTACATTCTCTTGTCTGTTAGCAATTTAAATACATGTTTGCCAACCTCTGTAATTATGGAAATTTTTAATTTGCTGAACATGGTTCTGTACACTACACTGCTTGCGCTTTGCACTTTGACATTCTGTCTTTAATTTACATAACTTTACATCTATTTGTTTAATAATTAAAATTTCACCCTTCTACACGAAACATAAATTTTGTAAGAAGCATTACTAACTACCTCCGTTTATTTGGAAATCACCAATTCATATAAAGACAAGTCAAGGAATATACTAAACTTGTGTCCGTCTGTCAGTTCGTAGCTCAGCAGTTGGGTAAAACTTGTAGGTTACTATCGTAGCCTAAGTTAAATAAAAGAAAAGTATATGTAAAGACATTTTTGCTAAGAACTTTCGTGTGAAACATTCTCTTACCGCGATTGACATTCTTATAATTTTGGCTAATTCTGTTTGTTTTTAAAAATAATTTCATTTTGTTCATACGAACACATATACAGACAGGCACACCACACACACGTTTGTATGTAAACAGGCTAAAGACATTTTTTTCCCTTATTCAGGGAATCTCCTAAAAAACACAAATTTCCGATATTGAAAATTTTACCGATTACAAAACTTTTCACAATAGTAAAAGAAAATAAAAATCTGGTGTGAAACACTCACACAACTTTCTCTTACTCCAGTTCTCCAAATTATAATTGACAGCTTTTATAGTTTGTGTACCAACTTTAATGAGATTCGTCGAAAACTGAAAACACTGTTCAGTAAAAGCGCACTTCCGGTTTACTAATTTTCTTGAAACTCGGAATTTTGGCCATGTATTTATTTCTAATTAATTTTGTTTGGATGATACAATTGTATAATCAACTGTGATAGCATCAGAGACATTTTCCGTGGTAGCCTGCTTCATTTTGTGGTCATCGACCGGTTTCAGGCGTTCGCCCATCTTCAGGATGCGTTTTTCAGTGTGACAACACAGACTTGCACAGAGCAAACTTAGTTTTCACACTCCGTGAAAAGTCTGTGTTGTTACACTGTCTGAAAAACGCATCCTGAAGAAGATGGGCGAACGCCCGAAACCGGTCGATGACCACAAAATGAAGCAGGCTACCACGGAAAATGTCTCTGATGCTTTCACGCTCTGCGGAACCAACCACCACAACAACTGTGACAGCACTTTAGAGAAAAATATAACCCCACCCCTCTCCTAAAAGTGCCCTTAAATAAATTTTTCCAGAGAAATGTTTCAAATAAAAATTGTAGACCATTGCATGTTTAGTTAATATGCCAAGTTTCAAGAAAATCGTCGGATCCATTTTTGAGAAAATTGGGAAAAATGGAAAAATTCATTCAGTAAAGTGGTAAAGTAAACGCACTTCCGGTTATCCGATTTTTTCAAACTCGGAATTTCAACAACATATTTAATTTTAATCAACATTATTTAGATGACAGAATTATCTAATAAACTGGAACAGCACTTTAGATGAAAACCTAACCACCCCTCCCCCAAAAGTGCCCTTAAATGCATTTTCCTGGAGAAATGGATCAAATAAAAGTTGTAGCTCTTTGTATTTGTAGTTGATACGCCAAGTTTAAAGAAAATCGTCGGAGTCATTGTTGAGAAAATCGCAAAAACGTAAAAAAAAACTAGTAAAGTGGTACTTCCGGTTGAGGAATTTTGACCGATAACGTACTATCAGATCCCATGGTGATACCTAAACGGAATATCAAGTTTCAACTTTTTATGGTTTTTCATTTTTGCGCTATGCTGTTCACATACACCCACACACACACACACACACACACCCCACACGCACACAGCCCTTGGGCTAAAAACCATTTTTTGGACTCAGGGGACCTAAAAAGGATATTTCCCCCCCCGGTGTTTGATCGGAACTCGATATCGAAAATTTGACACGATTACAATACTTCCTCTTACTAGGAGTAAAAGAAAGTAAAAAAGTAATGAGTAAACACACACACATAATAATATGTATATGTAGATATATATAAATAAATATGTATATGTAAATATATATGGGATGAATCTACGTAATCGATTCTGTCCGAAACTTTTAGATTTTCCACGAAAAGTTAATTTAGAATCTCTTTCACCAATATTTTGAACGATCATTATTATTACAAATCAATTAATTATAACATTTTCTAATCTAAACCTCATTTTACCTAGTATATATACATTTAAATAGTAATAAGTAAATATTAAGCCAAGCAACTGGACAACTCATGAGATTATTTGTAGGATATAATTTGTATATACAAGAAATAAATATATGTAAATTAGGTGGGCATGCCTAGAAGTGACAAACATACGGACATTCCAGAGCACGTCAGGGAGAATACATGGGGGACGATGTTATAAGTTTTTTGCCTTTCTGTCAATTTGCCAAATGTGCGACTGACTCGCGAGCTTTATCTCACTCCCTCTTTCCCGCTCAGCTCAGTTCAGCCAATATTACATAATCATTAATTATTTGGATATTATCAAGTTATTACTAATATCGCTTACATTAAAACAATGATGTGAAACACTCTTACGACTGTCTCTTAGTGAATTATTACAGTGAGATTCTCTAACTTTCATTAAACCAGCAATGTTTTTAAAATGTTTAATTGGGCTTTAATTATATATAAAAAGGGTGACAGCACCCTCTATGGTCAACACCTTAGCAAAGTTATAATGACAATTTCAATTTAATCCTAACTCGGTAGGTCGGTCACTCACCATCAGTCTCTAAAAATCAGTTTTCCCCGGGAAATGTTTCAAATAAAAGTGATAGGCATTTAGATTAATTTACAGTATATGAAGTTTAAATGAAAATCGTTGGGGGCGTTTTCCACAAAATTGAGAAAAACTTCAAAAAATTCTTTCAAGTCGCTCATCGGATTGATGTATTTTGTCCGAAACCTTTGTATCAGATGCGATCGGGGTACTTAAAAGAAATATTAAACATGAACAACCTGCAAGATATTTTGATCGAAAGCAAACAAAAACTTACAAACATATACACACATACACATATACACACATACACACATACACACATACACACATACACACATACATTCGCTAAAAACGTTTCTTTTCTTTTTTTTTACTGCTTAGTGCAGTGCACCTCAGAACTGAATTCGAATATTTGACATGATGTTTGTCATTTGGCACAAAAATGACCTGTTCCATTGTTCTCACTGCTCCATACTCTTCTACAATCAATTTGCCAGGACAATGTATCAGGTGATAGTGTTAAGGCTATATTTGTTTTAACTAAGCATAGTTAAAGGAAAAAGAGAGGAAAACCGAATAAGCAATTCGATAAAGCCAGACATGTTGTTTGACTGATTTTGATCGAAGCTTTCGTGTTGAATGATATGTTGATATCGAACAGGAAATGATTGCAGTTTATTTCCTCTTACAGTAGAAGAAAGTAAAAATAGATGATTTAATATTTTCAAATTGAAACAGAAGCCAAAACCTTTTACACAGCATTATTAGTACCCAAATTGGTTTTAAAACATCTGATATTTCAAGGACATAAAAATATCAGAAAATCAGCTGTTTATTCAACTAACTCTCCCCTTACCACTGTTGAAATATTGCGATCAATAGTTTTTAAGAATATAAAAATAAATGTTTTGAACTGCTCTGAGTAACGAAGACGCTAATATTGTAATCAGACAAAGAGCTGTAGACAGATGGCAGATTATTTATAATAATAAGTAAGGGGCTTTTTATAAAAAATATAATCCGATAATTCCTTAAACAAACCATGTTTCGGGAATCTGAAATATGCAGCCAAGAGATATGTAATAGTATATGTCGATTACGTTCTAATCACGCGATCTGTGGTGAGCAACTGTATAAAATTAGGAAACGTCATTCTAATTTGTGCGACAATTGCAATGAAGTTGATAGTCTGGAACACACAATCATGGAGTGCA
>JAAEAF010010521.1:0-22135 GCA_011037195.1 Triatoma infestans
GAAAATCGCAAAAACGTAAAAAAAAACAGCTAGTAAAGTGGTACTTCTGGTTGAGGAATTTTGACAGATAACGTACTTCAGATCCCATGGTGATACCTAAACGGAATATGAAGTTTCAAATTTCTACGGTTTTTCGTTTTTGAGCTATGCTGTTCACATACATACACACACACACACACACACACACACACAGACTATTTGCTAAAAAACCACTTTTTTTGGACTCAGAGGACCTCAAAACGGATATTTCCGGTGAAAACTCGATATCGAAAATTTGACACGATTACAATACTTCCTCTTACTAGGAGTAAGAGAAAGTAAAAATTATTATTAAGTTTAATGAAACTATTTATCAATTAAAACTATGTGAATTACAGTAAGAGAAAGTTTTATGTTTCATACGAGATTTTATTTTAATTGTCTGTCCACTAGGTGGAGAACTCTAGTGGCTTCTTCTATAAACACAGAAAGAATCAGTGAGCTCCTTTGACATTCATTTTTCCTTATACAAATCCTAAGGTTATAAAATTGAAACTGTTATTTTTTAGTACTTCTAAATCTTTTTATTGTTTAAGTAGATTTTAAATAATACTAATAAAGTTAGAAATCTAAAAGCTAGAAAGATATTTTGCCCCAAATCTCGTGACCACTGAATAAACCGATCTGAGAGCCTTGGTAAATTTTTATAATTTTTGCAACATCTTGAAGAGCAAACAGTTGCCATAATTTAAGTCGTATTTATGCCATGAATCCTTGTGAATAAAATTTATTATTTAATTTTTTCCAATGTAGAAATTATATTGGCCAAATTTATGAATATGGCTGATGAAACCATAAGGCTGAATGAATTTACTATAAGGATGATGAAATCTTCATTAAATTAGCAAAGAATGATAATTATTATTATTATTATTATTATTATTATTATTATTATTATTACTATTACTATTATTATTATTATTATTATTATTATGCATAATTATTATTTAATAATATTATCTTAATTAAGTTGTCATACTTGTCACCTATCTGGGCGAACAATAAATAATTATCTTCCAATCAAATTAGTTCAATATCTCCCACCAAACACAATATATTACACGATGTTATTATGTAATGACAGTTCAATCTATTTTTATTATTTATTACTTATTCATTAATAAATTCTATTACTTAAATAGTGAACAGTTATATTTGAATGAAATTAATCTATTGATTGCGATTGATAAATTGATTTTATTTTATATTTTTTTTTTAATCTTTACTTCCTCGATATTATAAATGAGGAAATACTTTAATGATGTTAATGTGGAGAAATAAAATAGATTTAGAAAATATTACAAAAGAGATTTTATCTTACAGCTGCTAATAAAATTATATATAAAATTACAAATTTTGTTTACACTTCAGACTTTATTCATTTGTCCTAACACTAAATTTAGGGGTTGAGGGGGGGGGGGGGGTCAAATATTACCAGTAGACAAAGCGAACTTTAAACAAAGCCCAAAATAACGCTACAATTTCTGCAGAACTACCAAAAAAATTTATTCTGTAATGCCGTACTTCCGGTTAACTAATTTTTACTTTCTCTTACTCCTAGTAAGAGGAAGTATTGTAATCGTGTCAAATTTTCGATATTGAGTTTTCACCGGAAATATCCGTTTTGAGGTCCCCCCCCCTGAGTCCAAAAAAGTGGTTTTTAGCAAATGGTGTGTGTGTATATATGTATGTATGTAAACAGCATAGCTCAAAAACGAAAAATCGTTGAAAGTTCGAACTTGATATTCCGTTTAGTTATCACCATGGGATCCGATAGTGGGTCATATGTCAAAATTCCTCAACCGGAAGTACCACTTTACTAATTGTTTTTTTTACGTTTTTGCGATTTTCTCAAAAAATGGCTCCAACGATTTTCTTCAAACTTGGTATATCAAATACACATACTATCAACTACAGCTTTTTTTTATTTGAAACATTTCTCCGGAAAAATTAATTTAGGGGCACTTCAGAGGGAGGGGGAGGGGTTAGGTTTCATCTAAAGTCCTATTTCAGTTTATTAGACAATTCTGCCATCTAAATAATGTTAATTAAAATTGAATGTGTTGTTGAAATTCCGAGTTTGAAAAAAAAATCGGATAACCGGAAATGCGTTTACTTTACCAGTTTTCTAAATGATTTTTTTTTTTTCACTTTTTCGTGATTTTCTTAAAAATGGCTCCAACGATTTTCTTGAAACTTTCTAATATAAACTAAACATGCAACGATCTACATAATTTATTTAAAACATTTCTCTGGGAAAATTCATTTAATAAGGGCACTTTTAGGTGAGAGGTAGGGTTACAGCTTCCTCTAAAGTGCTGTCATAGTTGATTATATACAATTCTATCTTCCAAACAAAATTAATTAGAAATAAATAGATTGCTAAAATTCCGAGTTTGAAGAAAATTAGTAAACCGGAAGTGCGCTTTTACTAAACAGTTTTTTCAGTTTTCGACGAATTTCGTTAAATTTGGTACACAAATTATAAAATTTTGTCAATTATAATTTTGAGAACTGGAATAAGAGAAAGTTGTGTGAGTGTTTCACACCAGATTTTTTTTTACAAATTTGTAGTCCTGGTAGTATTAGTAATGTGTGTTTATTTTATATAGGTGACGGTACCATACCATTATACTGAAATGGTACTTTAGAGAAAAGCTTTTAACGTTACCATTCCCCTTCCCCCCCCGAACCTCCAAAAATCAATTTTACTCGAGAAAATGGTTCAAATAAAAGTTTTAGGTATTTATGTGTATAGACAATATATGAAGTTTAAAGAAAATCGTTGGGGCTGTTTTCGAAAAAAAAATCGGAAAACTGAAAAGAAAACTTTCTGTAAAGTCATCACCCTTCTTGTCAATGAAGTTTGCTCGAAACTTTCGTGTCAGATACGGTTGTGATACTTAAATTGAATATCAAGTTTGAACTTCTTGCGATTTTTCGTTTTTTTGTGAGATTTTGTTCACACACACACACACACACACATATACGCATCAGACCATTCGATAAAATATTATTTTTCGCACTCAGGGGACCTCAAAACAAGTATTCTAGTAAAAAAATTTGATATGCTCTTACTTAGAAGTAAGAGAAAGTAAAATGGTTTTATTTAATGAAAGTTGATTTCACAAATCGCTGCACTCAGCGAGTGCAACTATTCCTGGAAAGACATACGTTCAATCATTTGAATCAGCTTTAAGTCTAGGCATTACAGTAGGCTATTTATACTGAACCTAATGAAAAACTAATAGAACAAGCGTAGAGAAGTGAGGAATTCTATTTTGTAAACAAACTAGAAACTATATTTTTATCTGTGGCTAAATTTATATATTTGTTTGGCCATGCAATGTTGTTTCAATTTTACTTAACAGTGTGGCTGGCTGGTTCTATTCATCAATGTAGGTCAACATCAATCACACTGTTTCTTATTTTGAGTAACTAAATAATTTTACGAACTAATTGTTTAAACTAGAACATTTAACAAATCATTGAAGATTAAAAGTTAAATCAATAAATTATCTTAAAACTGAATTCTGTTTCGAAATGTTGGGAGAACTTTGAATTTTGTCTCATTCGAGGAGTACATACATTTATAATGCACCTTTAAACATTATTCGTATGCAATTATATGCATTGTGTTAGACTGCTGGACTATTAAATGATAAAAAATTAGCTCTCTAATACTTCATGGGTGATGGAAAAAATCTAGTGCGAATTCTAGATGATACATTTTCTTTAAACTGCCCTTAATATTACTGACACAATTTATTGACTGAAGGATACGATATTCTATTTTTTTCACTTTCTATTAACGGGAAGTTTGCAATCGTGTAAATTTTCTCGAAATTAAGTTTTTCGCCGGGAAATGCTTGTATAGAGTTATGAAAACTGGAGGGCGATTTTCTTTAGACTTTTGCATACTATCTACCCAAAATGAGTGATGAGAAAGAATGATGATGTTGGTAACCTGATTGAGTGGCTTAGTTAGAACTTCTGCTTGTTCTAACGATGGCTAAACTAGTTGATGAGCATTTTAGGGTGTAATCTTGAAACTTGTTAACTCTTTACAGACAAGCCTTCCGTTAAGCCTTCAGTTTTCTGGGCTTTTTATCCCAGTTTCTTCAGCCTCTTTTCAAGAGCTCCGAGACATTCTAGGAGGATACTTGGCTGACCTATTTCGTAGCACAATCGCCCAATACATTGTAGTGGACGTAAATGTGGAGGTAACGCGTAGTTGAAGTGCGCCTGATAGAGCATGGTAGAGCGTGCTGCGGCTGTTATTGAAATCATGAGTCCAGCTTTTTTTGTGTCGAATTTGCTGGCCTGATTCTACTAAAAGTAGTTCAAGCATTTTTATTCTCCATTCCTTTACATACTATCAAAAAATAATAATTGTTTTATCCCCTCAAACCTTACCCGGTTTTTATTTTTAAACAACCGGAAGTAGAAAATCTGATGTAATCTTTATTTTTTTGAAGAGTGCGCTACTAAAATTTCGAGTTTGAAGGAAATTAATTTGTAATAGGATCCGAAGAGAGAGATCTTAAGCAGAGAGAGAGTCACACACAAAAATTGAGAGTCTCACAACGCTAGACTAAGCCAGATTAGAGTGGAAGACTCTGTTTAAATATTGCAACGCTACTCCTACAGGGACAGTCTTTCAACAGTTTATACAGCAGTTACAACGCGTCAGCAACCAACTACTACCTTTCTCTTTACTCACTCTCAATCTTTCGCTACCAATTTCTACATACGTGTTAAGTCCTGGTAGTTTGTGTTACTTTCCTTATTATAAGGGTTCAGCATTATTTCCAGTTTATTTATCTGACAAACCCAATTATCTCCTTCTCATACCCATTATATTGGTGGCAGCGGTAGGATATGAGAAGGAGATAATTGGATTTGAGAGATAAATAAACTGGAAATAATGCTGAACACTGTATAATCAAGAAGTAACACAAACTGCCAGGACTTTACACGTTTATAGCAATTGGTAGCGAGAGATTGAGAGTGAGTAAAGAGAAAGGTAGCAGTTGGTTGCTGACACGTTGTAACGTTGTATAAACTGTTGAAAGACTGTCCCTGTAGGGCTAGCACTACTGCTTTAAGCAGAGTTTCCCACTCTAGTCTAGCCTAAGTAACGAGTGAGACTCTCACTTTTTGTGTGCGTCCCTCTGCTTTATATCCTTCTCTTCGGATCCTATTACAAATTCAATCGATGTGCGATTTTAATATCTGATTCTTCCAGTTTTGCCTTTTTTCTCGAATAAGGTTCTGTTATTTTTCTTTAACACGTTGATCGTCAGATCTACGTGACGGCTATGTTGTTTATATGGGGGCTTGTCATCCCATAACATTTTGCTTATCATTTTTGTTCTCCTGTATGCAAGATTTTGGTATTGTAGTGGAAGAAGCAAATAGAAATATATTGAAATAGATTTTATATTTTGAATAAATTCAGTTTTAAAAGGAGAAATGTGTGAAATGGCTAGAAAAAAGCTAACAATCAATTTACAAGACAACCGTTAAAAGAAAAGTCAAAGCACTCAGCACTATTGTCTTTTAACCCCCTTCTAGAAATCATATATAAAGTGTAGGGGTTTTAACTACCAAAAGGAATATAATTTCAACAGTGTATTTGATTCATTCAACCAGTATTCATTCGGGAGAGAGCATCTGTGCCAGTAAAGTATTACTTGAACGTTACTTGAATGTGTAAACTGAATTTGCTCTGTGAAAGTCTGTGTTATCTATCACACTGTCTGACAAACGCATCCAGAAGGTAGGCGAACGCCCGAAACCGGTCGATGACCACAAAATGAAGCAGGCTATCACGGAAAATGTCTCTGATGTTACTTGAACATTTGACTTGCAATCAATCCAGCTAAATATTTGATTCTGTATATTTATAAGTTAATTCAATATTCACAAGTAACAAATAATTACTTTGTAAAGTTATTAAATTAATATATAGTTAAATTATTTATTTAAAACAGTGGTTCTTATTCTCTATTTCTTAAACATTTCTCTCTTTAAAACATATTCACAACAGCCCCCTCGCTACACTACTACAAACATAACACACAACAAACAAACACACATCAAACCAATAACATTATAGTATTAACATGTGTGAGGATTACATGTGTCAGACGATAAATTCTTTAAAAAATATATATATATTACATTGCATGGGATTCGCTGAAACAATTCAAGAAAGCTGAAATATCAAAAGTATCAATGAATTTTGAGAATTATAAAGCCAGTCTTTTTTACTACACTTCTCCTTAAATTCCTGGCGTACTAGATATTCGTCTTTTTTGTTGATAACATAGAAAACATATAATGTTCCGACGGATTTTTTTCAGCCCAACAGAAAACATTTTCGTTTTCTCGCAGGGGCGATCCTTACATTGTTCTTTAACATTTAACAAGGACACGAACTCGTGGAAATGTTCGTATAAAACTTATGTTTGAAAAAAATATTTGTAATCTAAAATTATTGAGAATATTAAGATAAATTCGTGTGAGTATTCGTTAATACGAATTTTTTTAAATAATTAAATAAACTGGAGTTTATTTAAAAAAAAAATGTGTGGCGCAACAACCCATGAAGGGCCAGGCTTGCCAGACGGCGATTTGAATAGGGATGCGTGTGGTAAGCACGCCACTGTTCCCATGCCGTTTAGTTCCGGGCATTCGCTACCTAGGGCGCTACTAACTGTAGCTCCCACTTTTCATCACGATGCTGGGTCAACACGGCAATCGAACCCTGAATTCTCGCACAAAAGGCGAATGCGCTAGCTACTAGACGAACGCGTGAGGACTTTAAAAAAAAAAGAAAGGAAAAGTGACTCAGTTTTTAATTATTTGACATTTATATCTGCTCTTACAGCTGGTATTAAAAAAGTTGTTAATTAAAAAGCCATTAGTAAATCTAATTTTGTTAAATTGATTTATTTCAAATAAAAAATGGAAAAAAAAAATCAGTTTTAAAGTTAATCTTTTATAAATGTCAAACTTAATTTATTATTTTATTTAGGACTCGTCAAGTAAATCAAACGAAAATGAATTAGGAAATATCGATTTTAATTAGATTTCTGTTTCATATATTGCAAAAAAAAAAAAAAAAAATAAGTTTTTGTATCTATATTATTTTTCAATACAACTTAGTTTAATGTTAACTAAACATTAATGTTTTATGTTTGTATATTGTTAATAATGTAATTAACATAAACTAATAATTAACATAGACAGACATTAATTGTAGGCGTTTTAATTATTATTATAAGAATAATATATAACAATGTTTTCTGGTTACACAATACAATATGTTAAGCGTATATGTTATATTTCGTTACATATACCACGTAGGTCTTTAATTATCAGCTTATATTCACATTGAGTAGGGTATAAATGTTACAACTGGCGCAACCCCTTCGTCCCCCGCCTACAAAATTCGCTGGATAGGAGGGTGTTCTTCAGCCCTTCCTCAGCTCACCGTAGCTAAGGCGATGGGGAGTGTGGTGTAGTGGGTATATAGCTGTCTCAACATTCCCTATATCATCATCTCTCTCACTAACGTTAGTAGCACACCTGTTCATCTATAGCCCACGCTCTCTATAGTTTGTAATTATAATATAATAAAAAATAAATAAATAAATAAATATTATAAATAAAACTTAATAATATTTGTGTAATCAAATACAAAATTTGTCATTTAGCTGTCTTATACTCTAGTCGTTACCCTTTGAGGTCACCAGCACTATTGTATTTGTTTTTTTTTTCTTAAACATATATGTCATCTGTTTTATATATATATACGCTTCAACTATTGCACACATTCACGTACCTTAAGTAATAGATTTTTTTTTTAAAAGAAAGGGTTTACTATTTCATTCATGTAGTTCATTTATGTAGTGCAACGATGGCAGATCTTTGGAAGGAAATAACAACCAGTGACAGTTATCAAAAATTTATTTCCACGTTATCCACTATCGATTTAGATAATTTTGAATTGGCACAAAAATATATAGACTTAAAACGAAAATTACTAAGAATGGAAGAATATGCAAAAGAGTTCGTGGAAAGAGCCGCTAATAAACATTTTAAACAATGCGTTTGGTCAAACCCTGACCAGTGGTGTGGACCTGATACATGTGAATGTTTCCGAATATCATTTCTATCCAATAGCATTGAACGTGATTTAAATGATATTCTTGGTGGAGGGGATCTTTCAAGAAGTTCAAAACAGTGCAAAACAGTGTTCAGTTGCATTCAGCATCATGGCAGCGAGTGAAATTGGTTTACATTTAACCACAAGTTTTCCTCTCAACAGACACAACTCTAAGACTCTGATAACTGGACTGTCTCAAGATGGTGTACCTCTGATAGCTTTGAAAACCAGAAAAGTTATTATTTATCTTAAGGTAGATGACTGGTCAACTTTGGAATCTAACAAGCAATATTGTGATGAATTCTTTGATAAGAAAAAACAGGCTTCTCCAGACTCAATCAATCTTAACAGCGCTAATATATTTTTCATTACATCTAGCCACAAGATGATTTCTATCCAGGGAAAAGCAACTTGGGTGGAAGATCTTCTCAGTTTTCAACCTACTACCATCACTCTTCTGAGAAATGAATATTTCAAACTTCAAAGCATCTTTACGGATATTAGTAATGAGTTAAATTATTTGTCAAAACTCTGTAAACCCAATACCATGTTGCCTTATTATTATAAAATTGTGCAAGATCAATAAAAGCCATGTGTTTATTAAGTTTTTTTTTCTTATTAACCCATAATTACATGTCAACGTCTGTTTGAAACATGTTTCAACTGGTTCAGGAAGGAAGGAATGCAGAAGAAACTCAGTTAACAGAAAAAACATCTTTAATTTAGTAAATCACGTACATTTATCCAAGAATGCTTTTTATTAAAGCCCAACCACTTTACATAAAGCTTATTATTTTTACGTTTTAATACTTTTTCTACAAGATATACATCTTTATATTTAGTTTTCTGCAGTTCTTGTGTATAAAATGCTCCCTGAATAGGTTGTCCGGACAAATCTTCCAACAAGTAAGTATATGGAACTGTCTTGCGCACACTTTTAATTTTAAATATTTCAGCACTCCAATTGGGCGTATATCCTCTTGTAAAAACAGTCCTTCTCTTTGAAACACGTACATAATCTCCTTCATTAAAACGCTGTTTATCACTTCTCTTACTTTTAGAAGAATAAACATTAGCTAATAAAGAAGCTTCATTGGTGGCATTTACTTTTGATGGTTTCATACCAATCGTACGGTGTATTTTATTGTTGTAGTCATTTATCAAATCAGTTAAATATTTTGTATAATTATAGTTTCCTCTTAGACTGAACAGTCGATACATCATTGATTTAAATGTTCTATTAAATCGTTCAACAATAGAACTTTTAATCTGACTATAGGTACTGTAATGATTTATATTGTACTTCTTCATTAGCTTCTTGAATTGGGCATTGTAGAATTCCTTACCATTATCTGTTTGAATATTTTTGGGAATTCGTCCACTCAAATTTAGAATGTTTTCCATTGCTCGAGTGACATCTTGAGCACTTTTAGATTTCACAGGTTCTACCCAGGCATACTTGGAGAAACAATCAATCACTGCTAGTATGTATTTATAACCATTATTCTGGCGAGCATAAGGAATCATTTCTATTAAATCTAACTGCCATAAATCGTCAATACCCTTAAGAATTATACGTCTTCTAGGATAATGCACTCTTGCTGATTTATGAAGTTCATTGACGACGACCTCCTTGAAGGGCATTTTGTATGAATTGTTTAAGGTAGCCTAACGTTACAACATCAGTATCATTTACAGGGTCTCTCACGTTTGATATTTTTCTCCCTAGAGCATTGTATATATTTGTAATGGAAACACCTGTCTTTGGAATGGTTAAAGCGGTACTTTCCAAAAATCCTCTTGTCACACAATCATGTTTCTCTTCAGGATCTTGCACATTAATAATACGCTTATTACCTACGTTAATATGATTTGTTCTCCAGTTAGCTATATTAGCTAAACTATCAGCATATAATTTATTCACTGCATCATTTCTTTCTTTGGGCAAACTGACGTTAATTACACGTTTATTACTTACATTCACTACATCCTCCTCTTCATCTATTAACTGGTTAAGTTTTCCTATAAACTTGGAATAATCATGGTGACCAAACTTATCAACCGGCATGTTGAAGTGTTACTTAATAAATGACTCCAGCTTCTCGCAACTCTTCAATTATAGACTGAATTTCATTCTCATGACCCGTATGACCGGCAGTGGTTGACGCATATAAAAGCCGAAGTCGGTCTACCAATTCATTTGGGTCATCCCAATATTCATAAATACTTTGACCTTCCCACATGCCTGTGCCACTGGTTTGTTTTGGTCTTAAAGGGTATCTAGATTGTGCTGGAGGCTTAGTTGCTATAAGAGTCCGAGGGCTTTGTGATGTTGATGTTAATAGTGGTGGCGTATACTTTGTCTGAGGTAAACTTTTCTCTTTAGCGGAGGTGATGGGGAATGAAAATAGAGGGGCAATGATATTTTTGTACTTCCATCCTCGACTAGCACTAATACTTTTTTCATCACTAAACTGTTTTTTATGTGCATTACTAGTTTCCAAGATGTTTTTATAGTTTTCCAAATCTTTCTCAGAATAGTTGGTAGGTTGTTTTAAAAATAACTATTGAAATAAACCTGGCGTACCTTCATACCATTTATTATTTATATTAATATCATCACCATCAATAGTTACTACCGCATTTCCTATGACCATTCCACCTTTAGGTACTACCCGAATACCGTACCTGTCATCCATATCTTTAGTATCCGAACTCATTATTTTCAATAGATAGGGTTGAACTAAAGGACCTATCCCTTTTTCCTCTTCTAAACTTTCTTGTAATTTCTCCATACCAAGTTGCTGTATTTGCTCTAAGGGAGTAATCTCCTCTTCAACTTCAAATGTTTCCTCTTCTTGTTTAATAGGGAAAACACTCTTTTTTGGATAAGTGTGTAGCGGGGTTGATGTATGAGGTGTTGCTTCCGTTGTGGTAGACGCTTCTTTTTTAACCACTAATGGTAGCGGTGTAAAGGGTTCTTCTTTGATTTTGGGTAATTCCTTTTGATAAATTAGCTCTTGAAGAGGTTTGGTAATAGGTTTCAAACTCCTTTCTAAATCCTCCTGAGATGATTGGAGACCTCTCTTCAGACTTTTAAATTTTTCGCGAAGCGACTTTGAAGCTTTAATAAGCTCTTTCGTAGCTTTTGTGTCCATGATGGAAATGATAGATTTCTATGTATGTGTCGGCACTATATATAGATAAATGTGTCCAAACCCTTCCGAAATCTGCCACTGTTTAAATCTCTTGTTTTATCTAAAGTTATAAATCCATGAGGCTCCTCCCAACAGATATTACACATCTGTTTAAATTTGTCAAATGAAATATTGGGTGAACTTACATGGTCACTGTATACGTGTCTTAAATTCAAATCATCCTGCTCGAAAAGCATGATAAAGTTGGCGTTATCGCGAATTAGGTGTTTAGGGATCCTAGCATAACTCTGACAAAGATAGAAGCAGTCTATCCATTTATGACGTCCCATACTGAAATATTTACGAATATTTTCCTGCTCATCCATTGAAATATCATCAAAAATTATAATAGAGTCTGGTTCAGCGTCATCAGGGTTGATTACCTGTTGAGTGGCATTTATTGTAAAAAACCCTATTTCTGGTACTAGTTTAAAAATCTTCTCCAAATATATATATTTCTCTTGTTGGAGTGATCTACTACAAATATATAAGTTTGCAAATCTCAATCCATTTGGTTGTAAAAGCAAACAAACCATAAGGTTGGTTTTACCAGATCCTGAAGTCCCACAAATAAGTGCTCGTAAACTATCTGGCAGTAATGATCCATGTCGATTTACTTTCATATGTCCACAGTCCATTGAATTGGTCACTAGATTGCAAATAGGTAATTTTTCACTTTGCTTCTCTAAACGCATTTTTTTTAATTAGGGGAGGAGGATGCTATATAAATACGTCCAGCTCTAAATGATCTATCATAATGAGAAGGAAAACTGTTGGAAGAGGTCTTATAAATTCAGTGATCAACAAACTCCCATTCGAAGTGCATATACCTGGTTACAGATTTTGTGGTCCTGGAACTAAATTACAAGAAAGATTAAAACGTGGAGATAGAGGTATTAATCCCTTGGACGAAGCCTGTCGACTTCATGACATTGCATATTCACGGCATAACGATCTAGAGTCAAGGCATAAGGCTGACCTCATACTCGCTGACAAAGCTTGGCAAAGAACAAAAGCTAGTGACGCATCACTTGGTGAGAAAGCAGCAGCTTGGGCCGTGACGAACGCAATGAAAGCTAAAGTGAAATTAGGTGGGGGGAAGAAAAAGGTAAAAACTATAAGAGATGTTATAAGTGCAGCACGTGTAAATTCACCTTTATCAATCAGTAACGCGTCAAGGAAAGCTTTAAGAAAGGCGAAAAAGTATGTAGGAAAGTCGAAAGTAACAAAAATACCAAGAGTTCTACCAGTACCCAGATCTGGTGGTATTCTACCATTTCTGGTGCCTTTATTCGCTGGGCTTTCTGCGCTTGGAAGTTTAGCTGGTGGGGCGTCAGCTATAGCTAAGGCTGTTAAAGATACACAAGTTGCCAGGAACCGATTAGAAGAAATGAGAAGGCATAATAGAAAAATGGAGGCACAGCAAGTAGGTCAAGGACTTTATCTTAAACCTTACAAAAAAGGATATGGCCTGTTCTTTAAAAGAGATTGACTACTTCCTAATAGAGCACTAACAGATATAGAGTTGATGAAATTTGCTAAAGATATTCCACATTTTAGAGGTATATACATGCGTGATAGGTTGCCAAAGTTTCCTAAAACTGATGAATGTGCAATTGTAAATTTAGATTCTGTACACAACGCAGGAACTCATTGGGTTGCCTATATTAAAAAAAGAAATAGAGTCGATTACTTTGATCCGTTTGGCAATCTCAGACCACCATTGGAATTGTTATGTTACTTAAATGGTTGTGACATAATGTACAATAGAAAGAGATTTCAAGATTGGAATACACCTTACTGTGGACATTTATGTTTACAATTTCTATATAATAATGCATTTTAAAGAATAAAGGATTCAGTCATGTCTTATACGTTCACGTTAACTGGAACATCCAGCGTTCTTAGTGCTGATATTTTTCCCCCAATTAATTTATCGGATGTCGGTGTTGGTGGCTATAGTGTTGGATTACTTAGCTTTCAATCTTACAACTCCATACCCAACGTTACTGAAAATGTAAACAACAAATTTTATTATGGCAATGAAGTGATCAGTTTACCTACAGGTACCTATGAAGTTGATGCCATAGCAAATTATATAAGATCGCATATATCATCTCCAAATTCGATAAAACTGAAGGGCAACTTAAATACATTACAAACAGAATTGATGTGCACCAAGCCTGTATATTTCAACAGAGAGCATTCCATTGGTCCATTATTAGGATTTACTAAACAACAGGTGTTAAAGGAAAAGGTTAAACATAAGTCCAATGATATCGTTAATATTCATAGCGTAAATACAATTGCTGTAAACTGCAATATAGCTTCAGGTTCATACAGAAATGGAAAACCTGGACATACCATATATGAATTTTCCCCGACAGTCCCACCAGGTTATAAATTAGTTCAGGAGCCTACTCCAGTCATTTACTTTCCAATAAACGTTGAGATAATTGACAATATTACGCTGTCTCTTACAGATCAAGATAACAATATAGTAGATTTTCGCAAGGAAGTAATTACTATTCGATTACATTTGAAGAAAAATGGGTATTGACTTTCGAAAGTATAAAAGCAACTACGTTAGAAGTAAACCATATAGTATTGAACGTACATCTCGTAGTGTGTTAACACCTTCAAACGTTAGATTTCTTCAACAGCAGGTAGGGGTTTTAGTTAAGCAGAAATGGAAGAGATTTTAAATGTTAATGCTGGCGTGTCCTTCGAGGAAAGGATAACCGATTTTGAGTACCACACTCACCAACCTTATACGCAATCGCTGAACAATTCTGATGAAATTATCATTGCTGTGCAACAGCAGGACATCTACACCGTTCCTTCCAAGAGTTATCTCTACATTCAAGGGCAACTGGTTAAAGAAGAGGCTACAACTATAGATCCAAGTGAATTGAGATTAGTAAGAAATGGATTTTTGTTTATGTTTGATGAAATCAAATATCAATTGAATGGTGTATTGATTGATCATGTGCGGAATCCTGGAACTGCTTGTACATTAAAAGGTTATGCATCTCTTAGCCCAGACAAGGCGTTAGGGTTAGAAATGAGTGGTTGGATGATGCCTAGTGAATATGTGAAATTAGCAGATGATAAAGGAAATTTTGATGCTTGCATTCCCTTAGATATCGTAATGGGTTTCTTTGAAGATTACAATCAAATAATTTTACAAGGAAGACATGAGTTAATTCTACATCGCAGCAGATCAGATAATGATAGTATTAGGGTTTTTGGGGATCATACCAATGTCAAGGCTTCCATTAAACTAAAATCTATACAATGGAAAATGCCCTATGTTAAAGTTTCCGACGAACAGAAGTTAAAGTTTTTAAATTTCGTCAACAAAGGAAAAACAGTTCACATGGCATTCCGATCATGGGACCTAATAGAATATCCTTCGCTACCTGCTACAAAAAAGCACACTTGGACAGTGAAAACTACAACAAATCTAGAAAAACCTCGATATGTCATAATTGCGTTTCAAACCAACAAAAAGAATAATATACAAACTGATATGTCAGAGTTTAATCATAGTAGTATATCAAATGTTAAATTGCACCTAAATTCAGAGGTTTATCCCTATAATGATCTTAACATTGACTTCTCAAATAATTATTTTTCAATTCTATATCACATGTATCAAAATTTTCAACATAGTTATTATGGAAAGGAAAATGAACCTATTTTAAGCAAAGAACAATTCAGAGATGAGGCTCCTATTATCGTAATTGATTGTTCTCGCCAGTCTGGGGCAATTAGATCATCGTCAGTAGATATTAGAATAGAGTTGGAAACGACAAATGAATTCACTGCTAATACCACAGCCTATGCTTTAATCTTGCATGATGCACTTGTAGAATATAATCCTCTGACAGGTTTGGTGAGAAGAATTTAAAGGAGTGGGGGCGATCTTATAGTAAAGTGTTGTATTGGAGATTCATTTAGTTTATCATCATCATGTGCGCAGTGGTAGACATTCAAGGCTATCAAGACAGTGGTGGCACATTTATTGTTAAGGAGCTAGCAATCGTGGATTTTGTTGGGCAAGAGAAACACTGGATATTCAAGCCGCCAACATATGGTAACCCACACTCGTCACCCAATAGATGGATTTACAAAAACCTCCATAATATCAGATGGGAGGACGGTGATGTGGACTTTTCTGAATTAGATGATATATTAAAAGAGCCTACAGCAAAGTATACCTTCCTATATGCCAAAGGAGATGAAAAATGTAAATTTATTGGTGATATAATTGGAAAAACTGTGTTCAACCTACAATATTTTGGCTGCCCTAAAATAAAAATCTTATCAACGTTTCAACGTATTGACAAGTGCAGCTATCATAGTGGCTCTAAATATAATTGCGCTCTACAGTTCGGAAAAATGTTAGCCAATTGGATGCTTCAAAATTATTCAAAGGTGGACTTTGCAAATGCTAATGTACGGGAGAATACTTTTGATGGATTCGTCAGGATAAGAAGTAATTGTGTTCAGTGCGTATATTGTGGACTGATAATGTTAGAAGAAGTAATCAAAGAACATAAATTGCATAATCAGAATTGTATTTGGTTAAAAAAAATGGAATAAAATAATTTTTTAAATAATTGTTTATTTTTTTACCCATTTTATTTACCTATATTATTCAAGGAAAAATGATAAAAACAAAAATTACAAAAGAAGTATTTATTAATACAATACGCAGTCATATTATGAGATCACATTGTGATTATTTTTACAAACAATAGTGAAGAAAGATGTATACATCAAAGGATTAATAATGAAGCACAAATAATTATTTTGATTTCTACTTTTCTAAGGGTAAGTTAATATATTAAACATTTTTTTTTTTTTTTTTTTTTTTTTTTACCTTTATTTTCATTTAGTTATTTATTTTTAAAACATTTTAGGAAGGAGATAGTGAATAAAATATAAATATTATAATTTTTTTAAATTTATAATATGCATAAAATTTGAATTACAAATGTTATGTTACCCCAAACACCCAAATTACCTTTCTACTATTACCCAACACAATCAATTTTATATAAATACATTGAACCTTAATAATTAAGTAAAAAAAAACATTCCTTACTGTAAAAAGACTGCACTTTTATTTCTAAGTTACAAATACATAAATTCTTCCCAAATATACTTGGTTGTAAAATTTGAATTACAAATGTAGGAAAAAATTTATAAATCATACCTTAACTTTATTTAAATACATTGAAACTTAATAAATTAAGTAAAAATATTCCTTACTGTAAAAAGACTGTACTTTTATTTCTAAGTTACAAATACATAAATTCTTCTCAAATAATATGTAAAGAAAAATTGTCTACAATGTTGTAAAAAAGACTGCACTTTTGATTTCTAGCTTACATTAAAACATTTAATAAACAATTATTCTTTATACCCAATTGCTTTTGTATTGATTCCATTAGACTGAATTATTCTTTTATCATCATATGGCGACAGTGATAATTTATTTATTTCAACAGTAGTTAACTGATGGTGTTTGGATTGAGTACAGTTCACTATAGTTCTAATTGTGAATTTTTATTAAGGCATTCAATATAATCTTTGAATTGAATATGTTTTCTTAGAGCAGATTTTTGAATACCTTTTGCTTTCTTTACTTCCTCCCCTTCAATAAGTATGGCATACATTTTAGATCGAAGACCTACAAATTCTGTTATTATTCTCCCACAAGCTTCATCTTTGAATTTGCCGAGTACTTTTTTGTTTGCTACTGAGTAACAAGGATGAGTGATAGGATAATCGGATGTGTCTAAATATTCCAACATACTTTTTATATCTTGATAAAGGTCATTGGTTTTAATATGGTATATAAAAGAATCTGTATCAGTGTATGCAAGAGTTAAATTATCCAGTCCATATTTTGGTAACATGATATCATAATGATATTCATAAATTACATGCTTTGACAAATCTAAAATTGACATTCCAACGTAAATTGGTTTATCAAACTTAATTACAGTTTTTCTCATATGTACAGCAGCTAAATTTTCATAATATATGGTTCGATCAAGAAATGATGGTTTAGCGATAAGTTTTTCAAGTTGTTTATTATCACATACCAATTTAATATTTTTTCTATTTCTTATATTTTCCATTGTTTTACCATATACAGAATTATTATATAGTTTATACAGATCTTTGTCAAATGCGTTAGTAGCTGATGCGCGGAACGTAGAATTGTAATCTATGTAGCTTTTTAACCAGTTAGATTGTCGAAATTTTAAGATCCGGTGTATCTTCTGTAATTGCAGTCCATGTTTCAACGCTTGCTTTAGCGTAACATAATGCACTATGTAATTGTATTTATCATTTAAATTTAGAATTAGTTTTCTTTGCTTGTTTATTTCCAAATTTTCAGGAAGGAAAGGTAAAAAATTGTGCAATTTATGTAATTTCTTTGGGTATGTGACGTCCACTTCTAGAATATATCCATACTCACCATTATCATCAGTACTATCTAAATTGAACTCTTCCGAAGATATCCATGAAAATTCTCCGTAAGGTACACATTTTGTCATGGAGAAACCATATAAATTGTTACAGTCTTGGTAACTAATAGATGTATTTTCTAAATTTGGATTGTAGTCTGGGAGGTACTGATTGTTTGCTTTGCAATATCTGTGAGAAACTTGTGTCATGCCTCCTCTAATAGCATTTTGGACCATTAAGACCATCTGATAATCTTGGAGTAATTCGAGCTCCACACCCGTGAATTTAAGCATTGCGTCCCAAGATAGGCCAGGAAGGGTATAATAATGGCAAGGATCAAGCTGATGAGTCTTTAAAGTGATGGTACGAAAATGTTCAAAACAATCGGCAAGTAATAGAGTGTCCAATTGCAAGTAATGATCGCTATAATCGCCCAATGTTTTACAGTTAAACATTGTCCATACTCTTTGTGCATGCTGGTAATCTTCGTCGGATATAGATGTTCCGGTAAGTCTGTTGTAAAAATCTTCTTTTAATGGTAAATGTGCAGTTTCTAATTTATCCCAGGATGTGACATAATCATATGGGAACACACCCTTTCTAGTTACAAGTTTAAGTTGATTAGAATTATAAAATTTGTTTACCTCAATCAATTGTGGTAAGTTTTTTACTAAATTATCTAAACTAGTGGGCATAAATCTGAATGTGTCCAAAAATCGAACAGTAAGTTTTTCATTAATTGTTTTAGGAAATGAAATGTATTTTTCTTCAGTATGAGGTATTACATGTATTCTTTTCTTATCGTAACCAAGCTCTTTTACAATATAGTGAGAATCGTAGCCACTTAAATTGTGAATTAGAACGGGTAATACTGTTGGTACCTTGTATCTTAAGTTACAGCTATTATGAGCAGCACCTCTGAATTTCCCGGTAATGTGACAATGATCGCCTACTTTCCTATCATTTTCGCTAAATAATTGATTGCACATATAACAAATTGTTGCAGCTTTGAATTCACATTTCTCATTTTCACTCAAAGGAATCATGGGAGTTTTTAAAGAATAAATTTTTGTTACTTCTTCAGCTATGCTCTTGATAAATTTCATAAATTCTGCTGGTGCATTTTTTCCCCTATATATATAAGGTTATTTTGGGAGATTATTACAGATTTCTTTCATATCATCCGTGTGTTTGATATAAGCACAAATACTCATAGCTTCATGTTTCTGAAAAGGAGTAGATACATTTTTCTTGATAGCATCTTCTTTCTTTATAGGATGAAGTATTGATTCAAAATCCGCATAAATAACGAAATTAATACGTATTCCTCGTTCTACATTCTCAAATTTTACATGGGTTTTATCTGTGGGTAATTCTATTTTTGCTGGTTTATTTTTATTACAAAGTTCCATGTGTTTGGCCATTCTTTCTTCTCCTCTATTATGTACATAAACGTGTGTAAAGCAACGCTTGCAAATAATTATACTTCTACGATTACTTGATAATTGATTATGAACAAGACGTTCAAAATTCTGTATGTAAACATAGTGCTGTGTACCTTTATCATTATTAATTAACAACAAGTCTCTATGGTCATTTAGTGATTTTTATTTACTTTCAAAGGATGTACTTGCTGATTATTATCTATTCCAAAGACATTTATTGAAATATTGTTAAATTTTTCAAATTTTTTTATCTGATGAAGTGGAGTAGGAAAAGAAATGCAAGAAAAATTATACTTATCCAGTAGACTGTTGTATTTACTCCCTCTCTGTGCATCTTTTGTGACGAATTTGGCAAGAACAGAATATTGACAGCATTTATTGTCATAGTTCTTCACATTAATACATGCTTTTCTACTAGCTATTTTAGGTGGTAATGGTATGTAAGTACTTCCTCGAAGAGGATTATGTTTATTTATTTTTGTTCTAATACCGTCTATTGCTATATGTCCAACCACTGTTTTTTAATTGACTTTCTTGCAATTCTTTTTCCAATTTCAGAAAAGCTTTATCGAGTATCTCTGAAATATTTGACTCCTGAAAGACTTGTGTATTTTTTGTTTTAACTGCTGCTTCTAGAATCTCTCCTAACTGATTTATTAAAACACAGTCTACAAATAAATTAAATTTAATTGCATTATGCTCTTGAGTTTCTCTTTGTAAGAGATAAATAAGTTTATCTTTTACTGAGGAAAGAAACTGTGGAAGATCAAAGTTATTATCACTGCGAATAAAAAATGACTTTAAGCGATTACCAAATCCTGTTTCATACAGGAGAAGTCCCTCATCATCCTCTAGTTGAGCTAGTAGTTCTCCTACTTTAGGTTCTAGTTTTCTTTTCTTTATAGGAGGTTCACTCATACAGAATTCTTCATGTCTTAATAAATTGTAAAAATGGTGTCCACATTTTGAACAGATTCCAGCAAACTGTTCTTTACAAGTAATTTGATGTTGTTTCTTATTCGCTGTTATAGAAAAGCGCTGTCCACAATTTCTACAAGTTAAATTGTCCATATTTTATTAAATTGGTGTCCAATAGAAATGTCGAATCGCCTTAGCGCAACTATTACAACGTACAACAGGTAGGTATTCAAATAAATGTTTTAAACAATTAAAACACTTGTTTTTCTCCCTGTGCAGATCTTTATTTCTTCGTAAAATTACTTTGTGCTCTTTACAGAACACAACGTTCCTTCCCGGTAAAAGATTCTGATCAATTACAAGAAGAGCACCCTCCAAACAGAATTGGATTGACTCATCCTCGAATAAATTATCTATGTCATAATTATGGCTTACAGTGGAATAAGTTGTTGTTATATATGATGATCGAATACAAATGTACCTAGTGTACGGTACTTCATCAAGTTGACTACTGAGATTACTGTTAAGTACAGGCATGTTAATAAACTATTATTTAGCAATTATTTTTTAAAGTGCAGTCTAAAAAATTTAAATAAATTCTATCTTGAAAGATTTATCCGGGGTTTAACCCTTTGTTAAGTACAGGCATGTTAATAAACTATTATTTAGCAATTATTTTTTAAAGTGCAGTCTAAAAAATTTAAATAAATTCTATCTTGAAAGATTTATCCGGGTTTAACCCTTTATAAATAAGTCCAACGCTTAACTCTTTATAGTTAGTTATAAGTTCATCTTCAATAACATCATTGAACACTTTTGGCAAGTAACATTTATAAAAATGATTAGTGCTATCTGTCTGCAAAGTTACCTTAACGGCTGGCCCGTACTTAGTGGTTGTTTTCTCAAAATATTTTATATAATAGATTTTATGTTCCTCAAGGTCTCTAATAGATTTATATTCTGTTTTGTAACTGCCTACTTTATTTAAAACTTCTTTAAAATCGGACATCTATAAATAATAAATAAGAAAAGTATAGGATAATATTTTATCAGTTTTTCATAGCAATTAAATATAAATAAACAAAAAAAAAACGTACAAATCATTAAATGTTACTCACTGTTGTGTGTTGGGTGAGCCTTCTCTAGCTGATAAAGCAAAACTTAACTAGCAAGATATTTTTCACTCTATATATACATTTCTAAACCCACAGCGACCCCCGTTTCTTACCAAATAGAACAAAACTTAATAGTAATAACTTGCAAGAGTAAATTCACTGTTTATATATCTTTTCTATAGTCCTACATTCAGAGCTAGAAATCTTAGTACTTGTTTTTTTATTTTTTTTTTTATTTTGTTTACACTATAAGTGAGTGTGCTGACCATGGTGAAGGAAAGTATATACAACGATAATTATTTTGATAAAACCTACTCATTTCTTCTTATTTGTCATGTAGAAGAATATATGCAAAGAAATTACTTTGATAAAACCTACACATTTCTTCCTTTACTACTTGGAGAAGAAAATAGTAAAAAATGAAGTTTAGTCCCACGTAGTCTGATGATATACCCACGTATTTGCATGTCACATGCAACATGTACCATAAAATGTATAAAGAATTGATTCCAGATAAATAAAGTAAAATAAACCTTCTTGGATAAATGCAATAAAAAATAAACATTTAATTGTTTATAAAATTATATTTATTTATCACTTGTTACATTTTCTTTATAAAAATTTAAAACTAGTGGTTTACATAGATTATTTAGAAAACTAAATTGTCTGTTAATATTTTCGAATAAACTCATTAACTTGATAAATTCATTTCTAAATAAACTGAACTTAGGAGGATTATATTTCAGAAGTTCTTCG
>JAAEAF010010523.1:0-12170 GCA_011037195.1 Triatoma infestans
AAAAAAAAAAAATTGTAAAGCATAAAGTGTGCATATATTTTAAATACTGAATATCACGGAAAACGAAAAGTAGCAGGAAGCTCCAAACTTGGTATTCCGTTTAGGTACTATCTACGCAACAGACACAAACTTTCCGGACAAAATCCAATTAACCAGAGAATTGCGATGTTATTTCCATTTTTTCCTGTTTTTTTTTTTTGAAAAATGGCTCCATTGATTTTCATTAAACTTCGTATACTATTTACGTACACGTACAAAAATATCAACAATTTTTATTTGAAACATTTTTCCGGAACTAACAATTGAGTTCCGGGGGGAGGGGAACAGTAGCGTTATGCTTTCCTGTTGATAGAATTCCAAATTTGAAGAAATTCTCAGAAATATTTTCCGTGATAGCCTGCTCCTTTTTGTGGTCATCGACCGGTTTCGGGCGTTCGCCTATCATCAGGGAGGGTGTTTTTTGTCAAACAGTGTGATAACATAGACTTGCACAAAGAAAATTTAGTTGAGGAGATGGCCTAACAAAGGTTAAGAGGGGGTAATGGTACCTGAGTGGGGGGGGGATAAAACACATGTTTCGATCTTTACAGGGGCATATTGTACCCTTTAAAAATGGAAACATCCAACACGTGGGGGTGTGCAACTTAAACTTCCATTTTTTAAAGGATATTTACTTTTTTATAATTAATTATCTATACTATCTTACTATTATATTTATTTGTTTATAACAGCGCGAAATAACACTGTGTCAGCCGTGGGCTGCTGTGAAATAGTTACTGACAAGAAATGTGCAAATCTATTTTATTACACTGTTTGACAAAAAGCATCCTGATGATGGGCGAACGTCCGAAACCGGTTGATGACCACAAAAAGAAGCAGGCAGGCTATCACGGAAAATATCTCTGGATGCTTTCCAGCTCGGCGGAACCAACCACAACTATTGAAGAAAATCATGTTAACCGGAAAGTGCAATTTTTATCGCATAGGTTATTGAGATTTTTGGAAATTTTCTTGAAAACGGTTAAAAACGGATTTTCTTTAAAGTTTTGGAAGGGGGGACCTCTCAGTCACATTTAAACTGGGCTTGAGACAGAGGGAGCCCATAGTGTTCACTCATATATATAGGTGTAACCCCTACCGCTCTTTTTTTGTTATGGCCAGCCCGATTAAATATTTGTAAACATTGCAGTTTTTTATTTTTTCATTTATTTGAAAATTTGGAACTGCTTAGTACGCTTGCGTAACCAGCAACAAGCAAATGACGGTAAAGGAGAAATCACCCAATGGTTGGATATACCATTGCAATTTAATGAAATGTTTTTAAATTTATTGTGAAGTAATTAAATTTATCAGAGACATTTTCCGTGGTAGCTGTTTCATTTTGTGGTCATCGACCGGTTTCGGGCGATCGCCCATCTTCAGGATGCGTTTTTTCAGACAGTGTGACAACAGAGACTTGTATAGAGCAAACTTTGTTTTCAAAGTTAAAACAGTAAGTTTGTCAAAACAAAGTTTGCTCTATGCAAGTCTGTGTTGTCACACTGTCCATAAAAAACGCATGTCCTGAAGCTGGGCGAACGACCCGAAACCCGGTCGAGACCACAAAATGAAGCAGGCTATCACGGAAATGTCTCTGATGCTTTCCAGCTCTGCGGAACCAACCATCACAACAATTAAATTTATTTGTGGAATATTTATTGGAATAAAAGTTGTCACCAGATTTTTTTCTTTATTCTACCATGGTTCCTATTTTGTTTAGTAAATAAAGAATTTTTATGTTATCTTAGTATTGATAAAAATTATGTACGATTCACGTAATATAAGCTAATCTTTTGTTAGGTAATAATGGAAAATTCAATGGTAATGTCGTAAAGATTTTCGTTTTTGGAATGGGAGAGAGAACGCACCAATTATTGCGGAAAGAGGCGCCCGATGCCGGTTCTCAGTTCACAAGAGTCTCCCGGGCATTTTCTCTTGTTAAAAAGATAGCAAAAGCTGTTATAGGACGAGAAAATCTTAAGAATTGCACTGACTGGAATTGAACGCACACGACGAGGTCTCTGCATTCTACCACTGAACTATATTATAAAGATATTATTGCAAAAAATGGAAAGTGAACTTTATGACATAGCGTGGCAATTCTATGGTTGTTGCAATAACTGGAAAATCTTGAATTATTCCATACATTTTAAAATGATTAAGAGTAAAATAGTTATTTTGACATCAAACTACACAGTCTTGCAGAATTATTTTTTCTATAAGAATTCTGCCAGTTCTGGCTAAGAAATTTTCTTATGGTCATGGTATCCCATAATTTTATTTTACAGTTGTGTACATATGTATTTAGTAAATATAGAACTATTGTGAAATGATGATGGGTTATTGGGGGGGGGGGAGGAGCCTAAGTCAGTTTCTCTAAAATTACCCGAAAATCAATTTGTTCCAAGCAATATGGTTCTCAAATAAAAATGAATAGAGTTATATTTATATTAAATTTTCGGACTGGCGACATTTAATACAAGTTGTGACCGCCAGATAGCGGATTAATAAATACAATATGCTTGATTAAAAAAAAGATGTTCCGGCTTTTAGTTATCACTAAAAAAGTAAAGTTATCTATAATGAGATTATACTGATTTCTTTATGTCATAATAATATTGAAAGTTTATTTTAATCGAAATAATTCCTCAAGATTTCCTCTCTAATGTATTCTTAATATATTATTGCAATACATTATTACAAAAAAAAAAAATCTGGTGTGAAACACTCACACAACTTTCTCTTACTCCAGTTCTCAAAAATTATAATTGACAAATTTTATAGTTTATATACCAGATTTAATGAGATTCGTCGAAAACTGTCCAGTAAAAGCGCACTTCCGGTTTACTAATTTTCTTGAAATTCGGAATTTTGGCGATTTATTTATTTCTAATTAATTTTGTTCGAATGATAGAATTGTATAATCAACTATGATGATAGCACTTTAAAGAAAAACATAACTCCACACCCCTCCTCTAAAATTGCCCATAAATGAATTTTCCCAGAGAAATGTTTTTAAATAAAAGTTGTAATCTGTTGCATGTTGTATTTATATAGGAAGTTTCAAGAAATCGTCGTAGTCATTTTTGAGAAAGTTGCGAAAAATGAAAAAAAAAAAAGATCATTAGTATAGTGGTTAAGTAAACACACTGTTCCGGTTATCCGATTTTTTTTTTTTGAAACTCAGAATTTCAACAAAATATTCAATTCTAATTAACATTATTTAGATGATAGAATTTTTTAATAAACTGAAATAGCATTTTAGATGAAAACCTAACCTCACTTCTCCTTCATAACTGCCCTTAAATGAATTTTCCAAGAGAAATATTTCAAATAAAAGTTGTAGATCTTTGTTGGTGTAGTTGATATATAAAGTTTGAAGGAATTAGTCGGAGCCATTTTTAAGAAAAACGCAAAAAAGTAAAAAATACAAGTTAAGCTAAGCTCAGCGCCACAACTAGGATGACGTGATGGGAGAAGCCAACCAGCGCTGGAACTCCCTAGGAACTTGTGGGTTGAGGAGCAAGGAGATCTCGTGGCCAACGACGTCTTAAACGACGTGGAGGATTGTCAGGATGGAAAGATGTAGAGAGTGATTGGGCAAGAGGATTTGGGTGAAGCTCTAGGCTTTTATGGAAATTTTGGAATCGGGAGAGGATTAGATCATTAACGAAGGGAATATTAAGGTCATGATGCAGGGTGAGATTGGAGACATAATAGGGTGCGTTAACGATTCGGCGGAGGACTTTGGATTTGAAGGATTGTATGGGTTGTACATTGGAAGGTTTGCGGAGCCCCACAATTCTGCTCCATATGTCCATATCGGTCTAAGTAGTGTTTTGTAGAGTGTGAGTTTGTTCTGTACCTTCATGGTAGATTTAGGTCCAAGGAGTCTTCTCAAGAGTCCGTAACGTCTGTTTAGTTCTTTTCGTTTAAGTCTTGTGTGAGAGTTCCACGTTAGACGACTGTCCAAGTAGAGTCCTAGGTAACGTACCTGTGTAGAAGTGGGTATTTCTGCATTGTTGATAGTTAATGGTTGGCAGTCTGTCTCCGTAATGTAAATGTAACTTGGACACATTTGGCAGGATTGAGTTTTATTCTCGATTTTTTACACCAGCTTTCAATGAGCTCAAGGTGTTCTTGTACAATAGTAGAGACATTCCTATACTATCCAAAGTCCTAGAAAAAATACTCCTCAAACGGCTAATTCCTATCCTAGAATCACAAAACATCATCCCTACCCACCAATTTGGATTCCGCACCCGTCATTCCACTATTCAACAGTCCTTCAGAGTGGTCGATACTATTTCGTCCGCTCTGGAGAATAAGAAATATTGCCTGGGTGTCTTTCTGGATATGGCTCAGGCTTTCGACAGAGTTTGGCACCCAGGACTACTCTATAAATTAAAACAATTTCTTCCCACTCCATTTTACCTTCTCCTGCAAAAAAAACAAGTAAAGTGGTACTTCCGGTTGAGGAATTTAGACAGTAACGTACTAATCAGATACCGTGGTGATACCTAAACGGAATATCAAGTTTCAACTTTCTAGGTTTTTCATTTTTGAGCTATGCTGTTCATATACACACACAAATAGACACCATTTCCTAAAAACCACTTTTTTGCACTCAGGGTACCTCAAAACGGATATTTCCAGTGAAAACTCGATAGAGAAAATTTGACACGATTACAATACTTAGTAATAAAATGTACGCTAAAGTATCGAGAGATGGAATGCTGTATACTAAAGCCGCGTTCTCACGAGTCAAGTTTAGTTGACGGATTTTAGTTGATCAACAGAAGTTGAACGAAAAACCTAGTGATAACCTTTTCTTTCAATAAAGTTGATCAACTTTTTAGTGGAATTAACAAATGTTTGACCGAGTCAAACTTTATCGTTCAAGTATGATGCATCTTTCCCGCCATCTTTCAAGTATTGACAAGTGTGAACCTCCGAATCGCCGAATTGGCCTCACAGTTTGCTTTCAACTCATAGAGTGCTCCGTGTCGTTATTGAAACGGTTTGATCGATTTCACTTGAAACGTATGAACCAAAACTGATTCAAGTTGCATTCAACTTTTATTGATCAACTAAAATCGGACAACTAAACTTGACTCATGAGGACGCGCCTTAAGCACCGCAACACAGCTCAGTCTGGCGGCCCGCGCCTATAACCACTCACATCATGGCGCCTAACTTAAATAGAGAATATATAAATATCACTGTCACGATTTTTCTTTCAATTAATTAGAATTCTAAACAATTAATTGGACACGCTTAGCATATAAATAAAGCTGGTTGATATAAAACTGAATGTGACTTTTACAGCAGCGCCATCTATCTCCCCCACCACTTAGTAAAACTTCATAAATAGCACTTTAAAATTTAAAGAAAAGTCGTTGTTGGAGCACAATATGAGAAAATTCCAAAAAAATAAAGAAATGTATTCAGTAAAGTCGCACATCCTTTTAACGATTTCTTTTTACTTTCTCTTACTCCTAAGTAAGAGGAAGTATTGTAATCGTGTCAAATTTTCGATATCGAGTTTGCACCGGAAATATCCGTTTTGAGGTCCCCTGAGTCCAAAAAAGTGGTTTTTAGCAAATGGTCTGTGTGTGTGTCTGTATGTGTGTATGTATGTATGTATGTGAACAGCATAACTCAAAAACGAAAAATCGTAGAAAGTTGATTTGATATTCCGTTTAGAAGTCACCATGGGATCTGACAGTACGTTATCTGTAAAAATTCCTCAACCGGAAGTACCACTTTACTAGTTGGATTTTTTACTTTTTCGCAATTTTCTCAAAAATGGCTCTGACGATTTTCTCCGACGATTTTTATGAAACTTCGTATGTAAACTAAACATGCAAAGATCTACAACTTTTATCTAAAACATTTCTCTGGAAAAATTCTTTTAAGGGCACTTTTAGGGGAGGGGTGGGGTTAGATTTCATCAAAGTGCTATCCTAGTTGATTATACAATTCTATAATCCAAACATAATTAGTTAGAAATAAATAGATGGCTGAAATTCCGAGTTTCAAGAAAATTGTAACCGGAAGTGTTCTTTTACTGAACTATAAAATTTGTGAATTATCATTTTGAGAACTGGAGTAAGAGAAAGTTGTGTGACTGTTTCACACCAGATTTTTTTTTTTTTTAAACATGGAATACCAGCAATACGTTGAATGTTCCTCCTTAATTTTCTATAATGTAGGAGAACTATTTTTAGAGCAACAAAATGTCCGTCTCCCCCACAAACCTCCCCCCCAAAAAATCGAATTTTCCTGGAAAAATGTTTAAAAAAAAAAAAAAAAAAATAGTTGAAACCGTTTTCGAGAAAAATCCTGGAAAAACTGATCAGTAAAATTGCAGACTGTTAATAGATTTTTATCATATATGCCGCACTAAAAATAGATTATCAAATTTTAAACGTTTTTTATTTTATTTTTTTTTTGACACGTGATTTATTTTGTTTACACACACACACACACAATGCGCTAAAAAACATTTTTTCGTATTCACGGGAGGGGAGCCTCAAAAAACATGTATTATTCTGGTTAATGCTCAATTTTTTTGAAAATTTGACCCTACTTCCTCTT
Source organism: Triatoma infestans (assembly GCA_011037195.1). Classification (NCBI taxonomy): domain Eukaryota; kingdom Metazoa; phylum Arthropoda; class Insecta; order Hemiptera; family Reduviidae; genus Triatoma; species Triatoma infestans. Next base: position 6,640 of record JAAEAF010010523.1, read on the forward strand.
TCAGTAGATAAGAGATACTTAAAAAAATAAAATAAATTAATAAATAAAAAGAGTAGAAATCGCAAAATTTTTATAAAGTAAATTTTTTTTTTAATTTTAATTTTAGCAATATTCTTTTTATAGTTTCGAATATAAGAAAAGTCTCATTATCAGTAAACAATTAACATTTTGAAGATTGCAAATCTGAAGAAATCTCCTATTTTTTCCTCTAGCCTAATGGAAAAAAAGAGTACTATTGCAAAAAAAAAACAAAAAGTGAACATGAACGAGACCTTGAAAAGAAAAATGTTAATGAGTAGAAAGTTAGAATAATACATTATAAATATAAGACACAGAAAAAAAAAATGTGATAAACGTGATTTAATTTTTTTTTTTTGTTCTGCACATTGAAGGTCAATCTTGTAAAATTGACAAGAAAAAATATGACGACAGACGTGGTATCAAAGTGAAAGTCAGTGTAAATAATGCGATTACGCAGTTACTATTAGAGAAACGATTGTCCAATAAAATTTAATCTTAAATATATGTATATACGTAATTCTATTATGAGTTTATATAAAAGGGCCCCGCTGATGATCCACCCACCCATCCCCCACTGGGGGTGAGTGTTTTTTTATAAAAATGAAGAAACTGTATCGATAATAATTATGAAAATAACTCGAAAGAAAATGATGAATTAAAATGTAAAAAAAAAATGAATGAAATATAGTGATTTGTGAAACAACACTAACCGATAATCACTTTGCTGTTGTTAATACAATTATTACAGACTGATAAATTTTATTCATTTGTCTTTATATAATATAAAGGTAGGGAGGCAAGAACCTACCCAGGTATATAGTACAGGTAATTACATTATAGGCCGCCCACTATATAAAATTGTTTTAGAACAAATGTTTCAAATAAAAGTTATATATCTGTGCAGTTAATATGACCCAATTTTATAGGAAATTGTTTTTGGAGATTTTCGAGTAAGGTACTAAGTGCTGTAGTGCTAAAGTGTGTTTCGAAAAATCACGAAAAACTGAAGAAAAAATCATCCAATAACGTGTCACTTCCGGTAGATAAATTTACCTCGAAACTCTTCGTTCAGTACCTAAAAGGAGTACCAAATTTTAGACATACGTACGCAACATTTTTTTTTTTCGTATTCTGGTAACCACAAAACATTATTTCCGGTTTTAACTCAATTAGAAAATTTGACACTATCCGCATACTTCCTTTAACTAAAATTTGATTAAAAATTGGTGAAAAAATAACTATTCAATAAACCTAAATAATTTAATATAATTGTTTTACTTTCTCTTACTCCTCCTAGTAAGAGGAAGCGGTATTGTAATCGTGTCAAATTTTCGATATCGAATTTTCACGTTTTGAGGTCCTTTGAGTCCAAAAAAATTGGTTTTTAGAAAAGGGTCTATGTGTAGTGTACCTATGTATGTATGTATGTATATATTTGAACAGCACAGCTCAAAAACGAAAAATCGTACAAAGTTCAAACTTGATATTCCGATGAGGTATCACCATGGTGGGATCCGACACTAGGTTGTCTGTCAAAATTCGTTAACCGGAAATACCACTTTACTGATTTTTTTTTTTTTTTTACTATTTTGCGATTTTCTCAAAAATGGTTCCAACGATTTTCTTGAAACATGGTACATCAACTACACATATAAAAATCTATAACTTTTATTTAAAACATTTCTCTAGAAAAATTCATTTAAGGGCACTTTTTGGGGAAGGGGTGGGGTTAGGTTTTTTCTAAAGGAAATATACTATTTCAGTATATTACACAATTCTATCTTCTAAAAATAATATTAACTAGAATTAAATATGCTGTTGAAATTCCGTGTTTGAAAAAAAATCGGATGATCGGAAGTGCGTTTTTATACTAAGAAGTATTTTTTTCAGTTTTCTACTATTTTCTCTAAAACGACTCGCAACTATATTCTATAAACTTGGAATGTGAACTACACATATAAAAAGCTACAACTTTTATTTGTAACATCGCTTCTGCTAAAGTTATTTAAGTGGTTTTTTGGGAGAGAGGTGGTTTTATGTTTTTTCTCTAAAGTGCTACCATCCGAGAAAAATTAATTAGAAATAAATATATGAACAAAATTCCGAGTTTTAAGGAAATAACTAAACCGGAAGTGCGTTTTTACTGAAGAGTTTTATCAATTCTCCATAAAAAAAACACCGACGAATTTCATTAAATTTGGTATACAAACTATAAAATTTGTCAATTAAAATTTTAAAAAGTGCAGTAAGAGAAAGTTGTGTGAGTGAATCACACAAGATTTTAACTTTTTTTTATTTTATTTATATAAAGTATACAGTTAGTAATTCTATTCATTATCTATTACGTCATCTGTACGTGTTTATACACTTACTTCCTTTGTACAATTATTATTACATTACTAAACGTGCATATATAAACACACTTGATCATTGCAAATTCTCATAACGGTTCAAAAATCTTCTATGACAAATAAATACACTTATCAGTGCCAAATTATTACTAATAATATATACGAGCTAATAGCAAATCTGCTGTATCAATAACACAAACAGTGTGAGTGAGTCAAAGTTCTCTTCCCAAATTTAGACATTGAAAAACGTTCTACTTATGAAGGCGGAGAAACTAAAAATAGGCTACAGTAGAGAGTGAATATTTTATTAACGACACTGTACAATCTCTTTAAAATGGTCAAATAAATACTAAATAAAATTCTGGTGTGAAACACTCACACGACTTTCTCTTACTGCGAAATGGCAAATTTTCTTCACACTTACAATTCTTATAGTGTTTAAAACCGGCGGCATTTTTATGAAGAAAATCACAAAAAAACTGAAAAACCTATTCAGTAAGATCGCACTTCCGCTCAACCGATTTTCTTCAAACTGGGAATTTTGGCAACACAGATAATTCTAATTAATATTATTTAGTTGATAGAATTGTATAAGCACACTGTTGAACTGAAATAGTACTTTAGAGGAAACTCCTCTCCCTTGCTCTAAATGAATTTTCCCGGAGAAATGTTTTAAATAAAAGTTGTAGCTCTTTGTATGTGTAGTTAATATTTAAAGTTTAAAGAAATTCGTTCCAGCTTTTTTTTTTTTAGAGAAAATAGCAGAAAACTAAAAACAACTTTCAATAAATCGCACTTCCGGTCGTCATCCATGTTTTCTTCATACTCGGGATTTCGACAAAATATTTAATTCTAATTAATATTATTTATATGATAGAATTGTGTAATAAATTGAAATAGCACTTTAGAGGAAACCGTAACTTCACCCCTCCACGAAAAGTGGGCTTAAATGAATTTTCCCGGAGAAATGTTTCAAATAAAAGTTGTAGCTCTTTGTATGTGTAGTTGATATATCAAGTTTAAAGGAAAATCGTTGGAGCCGTTTTCTAAAAAAATCAGCAAAAACTGAAGAAAAAAAAACATTCAGTAAAGTGGCACTTCCGGTTGATGAATTTTGTCTAAAATCTTCGTCACTGATGCGGTATTAGTACTAAAAAACGGAATACCAAGTTTCAGCTTCCTGCAACTTTTCGTTTTTGAGATATTCACACACACACACACACACAGACCATTTTTTAAAAATCACTTTTTAGGACTCCAGGGTACATCAAAACGTGTATTTCCGATAAAAACTCAATTTCGAAAATCGATCGCAATACTTCCTGTAGCATCGTAATTCTGGGGTGTTTAACACACACAACTTCTACAATTTAGTTAATATTGATAGATTTCCTACAAACTCGAATTTTTTACGAGTTTTGACTAAAAGAAAATCCCTTCCCTTAATACTGTATAGTTTACTAGACCCAAATAGTTCCTTGAAAAAACCCTTTGGGAAAAGAGGATGTAAGATCATCGCTTCTTCAGAACCCTAAAAAAATAAATTTTTCCAGAGTAATAAGGTAAATAAAATTGATAGGACAATTTAATTTTGGAGTAGAGATTCAATTTTGAGCTGTTATAGAGTAAATCGTCGAGGGGGAAAAAAAACGGTGTCAATATTATTCCCCAAAGTCGTTCAATGAGACGTTTTTTTGCAGATTTAAAAATATCATAGACCAGAGCTATTATCTCTGGGAGCAGTTAATGACACTAGAAAATATATTTAATTCTTATAAGTATTTTTACTTTCTCTTATTCCAGATAAGAAAAAGTAATGCGATCGAATCAAATTTTCGAAATTGAGTTTTCAGCGGAAAAGCATATTTTGAGGTCTTCTGAGCACGAAAAGAACGTTTTCTGGCGAATGGTCTGTTTGTTTGTGTTCATGGGCTTTTGCGCCATTGGTTAGGTAAGGTAGAACAGGATGTTATGTTTTCTTATACAGTATCATTTCATTGCAATTATGGTTCTATTATTACTTGGTTAATATTAATTTATATTAGAAGTATAGCTAGAATTCCAACTTTGAAAAAAATCGGTTAACCGGAAGTGCGACTTTACAGAATAGGTTTTCCGAGCGTTTTGAGATTTTGGGCATTTACTCGAAAACTACTAAAAAGATGTCCTTCAAAAACTTGGTATGCTAACTGCACAAATATTTACGAATCACTTTTAAATGAAACATTTAAAAAAAAAAAAATAAATAAATAAATAAACAATTCAAACGGTATCTGTCATTCGTAGAATACGCTTTTTTTGTTTGAGTGGTATTTGTTTTTTGTTTCAAACAATAAATTTAAAAAAAAAAAAAAAAACTCGGTGTTTAGTGCAGGGGTAGACAGAATGCGCTAGTGTCGTTTTTCAAATAAGATTTCAAGTTATTTTGTGTTTTATTTTATTTCAAACTAAATTAATTCAATAATTTATTTTTATAATAAATATTTATGATATATGTAAGAGAGATTTATAAAATATGTAGTTTTAAAATTCGTATAATTGGTATCTTACTCCTTAGTAAGAGGGAAGTATTGTAATCGTGTCAAATTTTCGATATCGAGGTTTCACCGGAAATATCCGTTTTGAGATCCCCTGAGTTCAAAAATGTGGTTTTTAGCAAATTGCCTGTGTATGTCTGTATGTGAACAGCACACCTTAAAAATGAAAAACCATAGAAAGTTGAAACTTGATATTCCGTTAGGTATCACCAAGGTATATGATAGTACTTTGATCTGTCAAAATTCCTTAACCGGAAGGAACCACTTTACTAGTTTTTTTTTTTTTTTTAATGTTTTTGCAATTTTCTACAAAAATGGTTTCGACGATTTTCTTTAAACTTATCAACTACACATACAACGAACAACAACTTTTATTTGAAACATTTCTCCGGGAAAATTCATTTAAGGGCATTTTTGGGGAAGGGGTGAGGTTAGGTTTTTATCTGAAGTGCTATTTCATTTAATTATACAATTCTGTCATCTGAATAATGTTAATTAGAATTAAATATGTTGTTGAAATTCCGAGTTTGAAAAAAATTGGATGACCGGAAGTGCGTATACATTACCACTTTACTAAATAAATTTTTCACTTTTTTGCGATTTTCTCAAAAATGTCTCAAAA